>CM072511.1:46136674-46226674 GCA_036898135.1 Oncomelania hupensis | reverse complement strand
ACCCAAGTATTGGCCTGTAACCACTGCTAAAGATGATTTTTGCCAGTACTTCAGGCTATCGTAACCAATCCAAAAAGCTGCCACATGTCAAGCGAAGGGATCCTTCCTTTCAAGAGGCTTTTCTTTGGTTTTTATAGGATAATAAAGACTATTATCCGGGGTTTCTTGCTCGACAAGTCCATGCTCATTTAGGCAACAGGGCCTCTCTTTGTATTTTACGCTAGTTTCCATTTCCTTAGCTCCCAACAGGATTCCAGTGTACCGTTCTCATCCACGGGCAGGTGCTATAGACTGGGCTTTCCTCAAGGGTGATGCGACTTTGCTAAGACAACCTGCCGCCAGAGTCAAGAGTAGTGTTTACGTTAGTTTCTCTGCCAAAAGACCTTACTTAATAGATGTTATCCTCTAAGACGAAATGCTGTTAACTTGACGATGGGATAGGGAGCGTTCAAACTAAGCAAAAACTCTCATCAGTATAGGATGTTTTGCTAGAGTTCTAGCTGGGGAAACGAAAGGAAGAAAGTAACAGAACTCTTGGCATGGAATCTACCGGCCGTTTAAAAAAAATCGCCAGGTGTTGTCTTTTTACGTATTTAATATTATATTAGTATAGTATTCTGGGATAATTTGTCTCATTTGTCACGCAATGTCACGCAACCACATTCAGTTTAATACATGTGTGGGGTATTGTTGTTTTGCAAACTGGGTCTGAATAATATTATTTCCGTAGTTTCAAAATAGCCGCAATCAGTATAGTTTTCGTTTGATTTTACTGTAATTTAAAAAATTCTTTTATTATTGCATCTAATGTCCAGCCAGCCAGTTGGGGACGATTTTTCAGGGCATTAATTTAATTAATAGTACATGCAATATTGATTTGAAATCCTTCATTTGAATGTGTTGTTGAACTTTCACTGGCATTTTAGGTTAGGAATTTCTACATAATGCTTAGGGCATAGATGGATGGTACAGCTAACAGATTTCCCAACTGGACCAAGCCTATTCCATTGACAGCAAGTATATGAACAATAATCACATGGCTTGTGTGGTATCTAATGCTACAATGGTCGCGATGCTAGTATTACTATCCAGTTGCTGTAGTAACCTACCTATACCCTCTGACCTGACATTTTCGTGAATGATGATGATATTATAGACTCGGCTCCATTGATGCTTCATATTTCCGAAGCATCTGGAAAGTTTCATTTTTATGTTACCATATTAAAACATTACTCAGTATATATCGCTATAGGCGTACGACTGGTCTGCAAGATCAAGGCACCTGATAGAATCTTTGAAGACCTTCCACGCGCTATAGGCGACAGATAAAGATGAGAAGCTCGGACTTTTGGGGATAGCGAGGTAAGCCTACGGGCTTGTGTTATGGAATGGAGGTGGGATGGCTATAGTCGGGGTTGTATGTGTTTGGGATGCAGATGGGGCAACCTCACAGAGAGAGAGAGAGAGAGAGAGAGAGAGAGAGAGAGAGAGAGAGAGAGAGAGAGAGAGAGAGAGAGAGAGAGAGAGACAGAGAGACAGAGAGAGAGACAGAGACAGAGAGAGACAGAGACAGAGAGAGAGAGAGAGAGAGAGAGAGAGAGAGAGAGAGAGAGAGAGAGAGAGAGAGAGAGAGAGAGAGAGAGAGAGATAAAAGTCAAGCTTAATTTCCACTCGAGAACATTAAAGTTCATGTCATGTTTTTCCTATCCTATCCTATCCTGTCCCGTAACCCGAAGGTCGTAGGGGCACCACAGATGATCGTTTAACCAGCATAGGCCTACTCCATCTTTCTCTGTCCTCAGCAGCCCTGATGGCTTCGCTCAGTGTCAAACCAGTCCATTCTCGAATGTTGTCCTCCCACCTCTTTTTCGGTCTCCCTCTTCTTCTACCTCCTTGCACTGTGCCTTGCAGAATAGTCTTTGCAAGGCCTGATGATCTGGTGACGTGGCCATACCATCGGAGTTTCCGTTTCTTCACCACTGTTAGCAGGTCATCGTGTTGTCCAATGGCTTGTGTGATGGTCTGTCGGACTTCGTCGTTGGTGATGTGTTGGGTATAGGAAATGCCCAGAAGTCTTCTGTAGCACCTCATCTCCATGCTTTGTATTCTTCGTTGGAGATCTGCTGTGAGGGCCCATGCTTCGCAAGCATATAGGAAGATGGAGATGACAAGGGAGCGCAGCAGTCTTACTTTGGAATGTAGACTGATGGTCCTGTCTTTCCAAATGGGCTTCAACCTTGTCAGGGCAGCAGCTGTTTGTGCGATCCTGGAGAGGACTTCCTGTCGGGACCCATTGTCTGATACAATGGCTCCTAAATATTTGAAGCTATGCACTGTGTTGAGGGATTGGCCTTGGACTTTGATGTCCGTATTGATGCCATTGGTGTTGTTGGTCATCATTTTGGTCTTCTCTGCACTTATTTCCATTCCATAGGCTCTGGAGGTGGTGTCAAGCCTCTGTACCAGCTGTTCAAGTTCTTGTTCCTCTCCAGCCAATCCATCAATGTCATCTGCAAAACGAAGATTGGAGATTGCTCTACCCCCTATGCTGACTGTGCCTTCATGGTCTGCAAGAGCATCTGCTGACATGATGCGCTCTAGGAAGATGTTGAAGAGTTTCATGTTTTTGGTTGGATTGAACTGCTGGCCAAATCTCGCCTGTCACCTTTTGAGGCACCATCTTCCTGAATGAGATATCGTCAAGGCAACAACCCTTGTTATTTTACCAAAATTACCTCTTTTGGATAGGAGTATAAACCGAGACCTAGTTTGTGCACGCACGCATTCCATAGAACGGATTTTAAAGATCTTAACGCTCATGTCCTGTAGACGGGTTAGTGCCGGCTACACAAATACCAAAGGCTGTAAGCGGACGCCTCTTGCGGCTTGAGTTAGATCCTGGTTCTTTCAGCGCCTTGAGCAGCTCTCGAGCTGAAAAAGCGCTATATAATAACGAGTGAATAAATAATAAACAGACTGACTCTGCTGAGTGTTCTGTTTTTTACCTTTCTTTTCATCGCACGCTGTCTGGCACAAGTTCCATCTTTCGAATAAGTGCAAGCAGCTATAGGGTCTCGAACAGAAGGACGCCAGATAGTTTATTTTTGGTTCATTGATACTAATTTTGTCGTGAACTGTCTTGGATTCTGCTTTTGAAGTGTCAGTTTCATGAACTGGTGCCGTTGCGCAAAGAACAAACATTGACGGGTACAAATGCAACCATTAGCACCGAATTACCTTCACAGGTAGACCAATCTTCAGTTTTTTCCGATTCACTCATTCACTAGTAAAAGGCGAATAGCCTATAATGCAACTTCCCCCTTCAGTTTTCCTGTACCTTTCTTTGTTTTTTTTATGTTATTGTTTCTTCTTCTTCTTCTTCTTCTTCTTCTTCTTCTTCTTCTTCTTCTTCTTCTTCTTCTTCTTCTTCTTCAAAAGGTAATAATAATAATAATAATAATAATAATAATAATAATAATAATAATAATAATAATAATAATACATACATACATACATACAAACATACATACATACATACATGCATGCATAAATACATAGAAGAGCGGGAATACATGAACCAGGTCAGATAATACAAATACATACATACATACATACATACATACATACATACATTCATACATACATATACATAGAAGAACGGTAATATATGAACCAGCTCAGACATGACTAGCTGAGGCCTGGAGACGAAACATTAAATTTGCGTAATAATTTCTTTTGGTCTGAAATTTAAGCATACTTTCCAAATGGTTCCCCCGGTAAAAAGTACGTTAGTGACTTTCTTTTCCTCCTCACACCCCACTTCCACACTAGCATTACATCGATTTTTTCCCCTTTCCGTTAAGCCTATATGTGTATGAGGTAATATTTATCCTTTTAGTAAATCACCAACCGATGTTAAATCTGTGTACAATTGTGCAGGCCCATTTTTATAAACCTGTACTGTACAACCAATACAAAACCAAGTTACGGTATTGCATCACTTCTCATTCTTGTTTATCGACGTTGTTTTGATACGCCTTATTGAGGTAGCTGTGTTCTTTGATTAAACAGTCAGTACGCATGTGGAATTGTGGTTTCGGGATTGTTATCATTAAGATTATAGTAAACTTTCAAGCAGTCACACACCGACATTCTTTTTGAGCCCTCATTATGTGAGAATTTCCAGGTGAGTGTTACGATAAATGATTATTAAGTAGCCAGTTGTGTTTTCAAGGGATGTTTCTATTTTGTCTGTGAATAATGGCCTGTTCAAAGGAAAGAAGCCGTGGAAAGTCGGTAGGTGTATCACACAATGAAGAAACGTTGAGCCACGCGTGCTGTCTTGAGGAAGTATACACTCGCTCGCCGACTACGTGCCTTTTCCTTACAAGGCAGTAACTCTATAGTGCCAGACTGCTCGCAGGCCCCTCCATTTTTTTCCCTTCCACCTTCTTCATCCGCTCCTTACTGTTCTCTCTTTTTGCTACCTAGCAACCTTTCTAAAAGGGCCGGCCCCTACAGTAAATGTGCTGGCGTTTGTAAGTCTGAGCGCGTGCGTGCGTGTGTCGGAACCGCTCGTTGCACAGGCAACGAAGCCATGTTTTCCTGAAGGGGTGAAAGGTGGGAAGACGTTGAGCCCTTTTCTTGAACGAACTGTAATCAGCCTGAGCGCTTTGTTCATCAGCCTGAAGGTTCACTTCTCGCTTTTCCCGAGCATCCTCACATCCCTTGCTGGTACCGTAGTTGTTGCGGAAGTGTAGCGGAATCTGGTGCCTGTGTGTGCGTGAGTGTTAGGTTGGAACGGTGTGTGTAGGGGTGTGTGAATCTTGTGAAGGGCAAGGTTGACTGAGAGTCACAGCACGAACTGCTTTGCCACTACTGCCAGCTTCCTCCTGCCGGACTCTCTTCTCTCCGTTTTCTTGTCTTCATTCCGGTCAGTGATGAGAAGATTTAATTTTTATTTCCATCTTCTCTTTCATTTTTCTCGTATTGTATCTTCACGTCGATTCGTTTCATTCTGCAGAGCAATTCTTTAGGAGATCTACCTCAAAGTTCTCTCAGAAGAAACTGCTCTTATCTCATTCCAGGACTGGTTCACCAGGCACGTCTTCTGTAATCAACAGGCGTGAAGCTTAAGAGTTGCTCTTTTTTTTTCTTGTGTGCGTTTTTTAAAGTTAAAAAAATAGTTCTTTGTCTGACATTTACTACAGCTTCATCCTCACGCCTTGTTCATTATCACAAAATCTATGTGCAGTGAAACTTTTTATCAAACCACATATAGTGATACTCGTCCTCGTGCACACGATTTTCGTTTTTCGTTTACAGATAAATACCCTAGATTTTTTTAAAAAAAAAACATATATTTATCCATTCCTTTTGTTGCTAACTCATACCATCTATCTAAAATTATCTACTTTTTCTTATATTTCGGTCAAATTGTGTGGTACTCCTATTCCTAATAACAGCGTTGCAACATCCGGGTACCGCTATTACCTGTGCCAGCCGGTTTCACCTCTTTGATTCGTCTTTGGTACCCATCTTTGGTATTGACTAGAATACCCTGGAGACTTTTGCTGGATTTGCTCTTGAATTTAGAAACTAAGACGTTATTTTGTTCAGAGGAAACTTTTGTGTGCTGCTGAAGACTTTCTTTTGTAACAGTACAATAAGTTACGTTGTGTACACTGTAATTCGTCTTCAGCAAAGCCTAATCCATGTTTAGTAATCGGTACGACCGTAGCGATAAGAACTGATGTTACCTCACGCATGCGTATTACTATTACTGTATTAGTAAATGCTGATGCCCACTTTTCTTAGAACTGTGGATCATTGTGTTTAACCTACTTTAAATTAGGTGTTTGTCTTGATATTGTCGTTCTTTGAATGGAGGATTTGCTATAGTGTGTATTTGTTCCTTCTTTTGTATCTCTTGCAAACATGATTATTTAAAATTAGATACACACTTTATCAAAGTTTATGCACGGGTGAAGGTCTCACAATATGCCTAGCGCCTACTTTAGAGCCTTCTGATATTTCCAGTATTATTATTACTCTCATAATTGTTTCAATGCTCGCAGTCATTTGTGACAGGTACTGCTGCATTAGACAATAATTATGTATACTTATTACTTTTTTAAACATGTTTTCAGTACAACGATATTTCTGTTTATGAAACATCCAATTAGCACATGGTCTATACCAGAACGATGCTTCAGGCATACAAATAGACCTAAACAAGCAAGCAAATAAGCAAAGAAACAACCCAACCAATTTAAACACGCACGTGCGCGCACACACACATACACAGAGAGAGAGAGACAGACAGAGAGAGAGAGAGAGAGAGAGAGAGAGAGAGAGAGAGAGAGAGAGAGAGAGAGAGAGAGAGAGCATCGTAACAAATGTGTTTCTTACACTATGTCTTATTAAGTGATGTGTTTCTATTGCTGTGTCGTGCAGGTTGGTATACTAGTGTATCCCACACAAATCAGCAGCCATGGACGCCATCAAGAAGAAGATGTTGGCCATGAAAATGGACAAGGAAAATGCCATGGACAAGGCAGAACAAATGGAGCAGAAGCTCCGTGACACAGAAGCACAGAAGGCCAAGGTACTATATACAGTATTAATAAAACTGACAATTATTAGTCGAAAGGGAGAATCCTTTAGGCACGTTTCTCCCCGCCTGCTTCGTGTCCCTAGAACAGTAATTAAATAATATAGCAGGTACAGTGTAGTATATATAATACATTTGTTATAATTCAAGATGTTAGGCAACACAACACGGTGGTATTAATAAAAATATGCTTAATATACGAAGACGTGGCCTGAATTACTATGTCGATGAGAAGGAAGACAGTTGTATAGCGATAATGTTTTCCTTTCTACCACGGTTTTATCCGTGAATTTGTTTGATTCCGCCACAATTACCCCATCCCCTTCATTTCTCTCTTCTGTCAAAGCCAAATATAGCCGTGTTGCGTTAGAGAGAGCTCAGATTTCTAGGCTACTATTATTTTGTCAAAGCTCGCATGTTTTCGGCAAAGTGTGGTCAAAAAAGAAAATTCTAGTAAGTTGGGGAAAAAAAACTAATCACGAGAATTTTCATGTTTTAGTTGATGCATTTTAAACCAAGAAATAGCGCACGTGGTTTAGCACAAAACAGTTTTTGTCAATCTTCTTAAAATAAGGACAAAATAGACACGAGGATTTGCACGGATGCCCAGTTAAGTTAGGAAGGCTCGCGGAGTTCGCGATCCTGTTTTATACTTTGCAAACCCTTCATTATAGATTAACTCATTCAGTAGACAAACCTTAACCCTCACGATCCAAATCTATGATTTCTTAGATTTGCAAACCCTCTAGTTTGCGATATAAAATGTGTTGGCTTTTCCGACGCAACGCTCAAGCAAAGCCCTACTGTGACAGATTTATTATTGATTTATAGGGCTCAGGCAGTATAAATATGGAAATAAATATATACATGTACATAGAATCAGAGGTTGAGTCGCATGCGCTCATTTCAGAAGAAAAGTGTAGCAATTATTAAGAAAAACAAAAGTATTTCAGAAAAAAAAGATTGAAGAATGTCCAATTAAATCACCACAGCGCAGAACCCTTTAGGTCTACGCTTAAAGCAGCACCATACCTATACAAGCTCTGACACTGAATGTGAGGTTTATTACTCACTGAGCTGTTAAGGCTTTCCAATAAAATCTTTGCAAGTAGCCACCCCTACAGAACTATCAGATAAATAGTGTCTCTTTCGTTCCTCCCAATATTTAGATAGCTAGTACTATTGTATTATCAATATGAAAATATATTTTCCAGTTTCAAATTTTTTTTTACATTTCAAGATTTAATATTAATTATTTTTTGTTGTTGAAAGGGCAATATGGAAAGATGTGGAAAGTACTCTTTCTATTTTGACTTTTCTTTAAATGTTTTATATAGATGCACTGTTTGCTCGTCTTGTGATTTTTCTTAAATTGTTGTAACTGTTGCACATATATATGCTTGGCAAGTCTTCCAATTAATGTGTCCTAACATAATAGATTTAGCAGCAACCGGCAGCTGTTATTTAACTTGGTGCTTAATCCCGCTCGATATGCATCATTATAACGTCATTAAATGTTCTAATCAACTGCTGCTTTTATTTTTAAATGACGTTTGAATGCGATAAAGGAGCTGCCACGATTATATCACTCGATCAATCTTGTTGCAGCCTAGCGTTTTTTGATTCGTGGTGTTGTTGTTCTCAGTGAAGCTAAAGCTAAAAAGCAGACCCTTGAGCCCAAACCCATATTTCTTCCAAAGGAGTCTGTAATGGTTGAGGCTGGGAAAGGATCAGAGGGCATGAGTCAGCGGCTGAGAATGTAGCACGCTTGTTATTTCTTGTGGCCACTCAATGCACGAGCATCCCGTCTGGTCTTGTTCGTTGTCTTAATAAGTCATTGAATTATAGTCTATGTTCTTTACAAATGGCAAACAAAAACCCAGATATAGAAATGTTAGAGAAATAGAAGAAAGAACAAGGGGATTTCATCGACTGTAGACTTGGACCTGGTTTGAGAATTGTTTAGTTAGGTTTTACACAAAAATCTAATAATTCCATCTGTGAAATGTTAAAGTCTTGGGTCCGTAGACAGTCTTTTATTTTATCCATAACGAAGTGTCCAGAATTGAAGAAAAAAACAAAACCACCACAACCAATAATGCTGCTTTGTTTGGATTTTTGTTACGCGTACATACATTTTGCTAAATAAATTTGACTAAAATGCGGCCCCAAAGATGGAAACATAGCGAGAAGTAGGAAGAAAATGAATGTAGTACATTCGTTCCCTCTAATGTCTTATCTTGTTTTGTTTTTCTTTCTTTTTTTGTCACCGCCAGTTTCCATAATAATAATTATTATGCAATAAATAGGATTTGTGGGGAGGTGTGGAAAGAATAATATGATTTGCTAAAGACAAATAAGCCTACATTTGGAAAAACATGAATGTTAAACTATTGATGTAGTTTAGCTTAATGTAAACACGAATGTATGCATGACTTTGCTAGATTGGCGGTTCTGTGTTAAAACTCGTCATTCTTGTTTGTTCTCTTGCTGCTGGTGACAGAAGACATGCATGAATCGAGCTACATTCTGACTTATTTCTTCTTCTTGCTGTTTTCCTCCTTGTAGAGACGGAAGAACAAGACTTGAACACACTACATTTATGTTCAAGTTGTGAACATACAATGCGTCCAGATATTAATTTAACTAATTTGTGTCTGCTTTTCTCTTGTCTCAGTTGGAGGAAGACCTGAACGCACTCCAGAAGAAGTGTGCCAATCTGGAAAATGACTTCGACAAAGCCAACGAGGGTCTCATTGAAGCCAACACCAAACTCGAGGCTTCAGAGAAGAGAGTCAACGAGGTGAGTACTACTTCAAGAACGTTGCTTTTGTTCACCCACATTAAGAAATAGTGTGTCTCCCTACCTTCTTTATTGTCATTCTGTCAAGATCACAATACAAAATCGTATTTTGGGGGCTGAGGTGGTGTGGAAGATGGGTGGGGAGAAGGAGGTGGGGGAAGGAGGAAGGACGCCGATTTCAGATAGTTTCCATTCAACAATGAATTCTTTAAAAGTCAGCATTTTACCCACACTGAAATGTCAATATTGTTGATAATATTGGACCAACAAAGTAGTTCCTCATTATATAATTATGCTGATAAAACAATGTCATCACTAAAACATTCACGATTTGGCGTGTGTGAATCGCTTGATTTTGATTTTAATTAAACATCTGAATACAAAATTGTGGAGTAATACTTATACTGTAATGTATAGTCATAATCATAATCACACACAATCGATTTTTATGCTTTTGATTGTGAACGGCGGAGAGCATAAAGATCAAAGATTATTTACTGATGCATCATAAGTTGTCAGGGGAGGGCGGAGTAAGCATTTGCTGATTAAATTATAGTGGTGTTGCAACCACCCGCTTTCTTTTCATAGTGTGAATATCCCCCCTATGTTCACGGTTAAATGTATCATCATTGATCATGTCACTATTTTGTGAATCACAATTTCAATCATGCTTCCTTCTCAAGCAGCTTGTAGTTGCTTGTATGTTGTTTCGTGAAACGCATCGTTGTATAATCATTCAGTGTTGTTCAAAAAGCTTGCAGCTCACTTTTGTTGTTTTAACATATTATATGCGCACGTACGTCCATGTTTTTATATTTATTTATTTATTTGGTCTTTTCAAATGTTGTTTAACTGTTTTGTCTGTAGTAACTATATTCGTCTTTTGTCTTTTCCACAAATGCATTTTCTTCTTTCTTGTTGTTCATTTGTTCTATTATGTGAAAGCCATTTGGCTTATTCTTTGTACATCTTAGCTAAATTTCTGTTTCAATTGCCCTTTTATTGCAGTTTGTGCAGTTTTGGGGATACTCTTTCAATCATGGAATCATTTGGAATATACTGCATCAGCAAATGATTTAAAGAATTGTTAGATTAACATATCATCTTAGTTTGCTGAAGAGAATTTAAAGCCATTGTTGTGGAGATTTGGGCATATAATTATTATGGTATTTTCCACATAGCGTTTACTAAATCCATGTATGTTCACTTCTGGAAGTGGTAGACTCTACGATAAGGCAGTATTACGCATAACAAAACGGAATTATATCATAGAACGATGAACATTATCTCGTAGAATCAGTTCAAGAGTGCCAGAGGAATGTTAAATAAGTAAGTCCCGTCATCAAATGCCAGCATTTCCTGGGTTTAGGCTATATAATTAATTCCACGGAGCAAAGATTTCCGAATTATATTTTAGGATTAAAAAATATTGAATACGATATTGTAGACCTAGTGAACTTGACTTTATTTTAAAGTATAAATGATTATAGATTTTAATGAAGTATCCGTTGGTGTGGGAGTCGATGCATTTCTACGGCAGTGTCGCTTTCTTAAGGCGTAGCTGTGTCACATCGACTATCCGTTACCATAAGTGGTAAAGTACAAGGGAGCTTACCTAGAAAAAAAGCCAGCCATCAAAAAACACTTGTTAGCAGGGATTGTCCTCCTTTTATAGACAGTGCATGCGTTACCTTATTTTTTATAGGGACTCCTGAAGAGATATGAACCCATGGTGCATGATTAAGTTAATCTAATGAAACAAATTCATACAATAACAAAATAACAAGTATACTAAAGACAACTGAACCGTTAACTTGATCAAGACTTTAAAAACCTCTCAGAACCACAACCAACCTTACCAGCTCGTCCAACTTTGAATTCGTCTACCGAATTCATGTTTCTTTAATAGAAGATAAGTCTATATTTTGCGCGCCACACAAACAGAGCCTAAGACAAACTTTATCTGTCATAACAAGTTGTTCGAAGTGTGTAACAGTCAGTAGTCTATGTATGAAAAATTCTAGTCAAATGAAACAAAACCCTTGAACGCCCTCCACCTCCATCTCCCATACACCTCCCCCCACACCCCTACCTTCCCATCCGTCCCGAATAAATATTGACTACATCTGTACATTCATCTGCTGATTCGCCGAGTATATTTTACAGAAATAATTATACTGTAAAGTGTAACACGTTGACACGACTGTATTCCATTCAATGTTCTATTTCTGCACTATCGAAAGGAATAGCAATGGAGAAATTAAATTATCTAGCTAAAAGTTAAACCTCCGACAACAACTTGGGACACAGGGATAATACGTCGTGGCAAAAGAAGGAAAGGAGAAAGAAAAAAGGGTGCGTGAGCAGGGTACAATTTCCGTCCCCTAACACCGAGGCGTATAATGGGGGCAAGGAAAAGTGATAACGTATTATAGGGATGTTAGCAAAGGTGCAGAGGAAGGGGAGCGAGAGATGGGGGTAGAGCCTGTTTGAGTGGAGGAGGAGGGGGAGGGAGGGAGGAGGCGTACATACTGATAGTAATAATAAAGTGCACACGATCGTGAAAAGCTGTGTGTATGGGCTGATTGAACCGTGTTCCGGTATTTTATACAATGTACACTTGTAGTAAATGACAAAAGAAACAGGATTGCACGCTTAATTCGTCAGCAGACAGAGAAAAAATAACTTCACAAAACACAGCCGGGACCCTCTCAAGTCAGCGGTATGACGTCACCTTTACCATATATGGAATGCAACGCCTGGAATGTGTGGGCCGACAGAACACGCGAGAACACGAAAAGTCTCGCGGCCTGTGCAAAACTCCTCCCTCTGCACACAGCGAGCGGCGATTTATTTTTAGCACCGCGCGTGTGTTGCTAAACGGCACACCGCGTGTTTCCGTGTAACCTGTGTTGCCCTTCGTACGATTGTTGTGGGAGTGTGTAGTTTGCAGTCAGTTTCTTTTCATTGCAACTGTATATTATAATAAATTGGACCTGTGGTGTGTACCGGTGCGACACGGCATGCGTGTGGTGGTGTAGTGTAGAACGTGACATTATTACCTACAGCTGTGATCAGTGCCCAATCAAAACTTTGTGGAGTTTGGCAAACTTTTTCCAGACTTCAGTCGGTTATCCAGCAACAAGCATTGGAAGTTATAGTTGTGTTTAAAAAAAAAAAGTGTACCGTGTACTTGTCCAAGCCAGTCAGGTGTTACCGTCCACTGACCATCTGGTCCTGTGCGTGTGCCCACAGGCGCCCGAGCTGGATGACCCCGGCAGACACCCAGGGGCTAGATCCCCCAACCCTCGGACAGAAGGAACGAACCGACTACAACGGGTACCCACCCCGACCCACCCCTTGGCGTTCACGACACCCTCGGAGGGAGGAGGGGGAGGAGGAGGCGATCCCCGGAGACATAGTGGTGTGTTTGTGTCAGGAGGAAGTGGTGGTGGCAAGTCAGCACGTGAATCGTCAGTACCAATGGACCTTTGCAGTGACTACTCTTATTCCTTGGGCACCGGCCTGTCACAAGACTCTCAGATGTCAGCATCTACTCTATCGCTGTCGCAGGAGCTTTCGCAAGGTTCCTTACCAGACGATCTCACACAAACTTCCGCTGATGGCACTAGATCAAAGAAGAAAAGTTCTAACGGCAAGAAAACCAAAAAAAAGAGGGTGAAGAAATCTAGGGACACAGACTCGCCATCGCGGTTTTCTCCATCCCCTGCTGGTGTAGGGTCAGATTATACTATACTTCGTCTTTCACAGCCGGCACTGTGCCAGACTCTTTTACGCATTCCGGACGATTCCATGACAGAGAAGCAAATAAAGTGACTAGCAATAATAATAACAGAGGGCCTAGTCTACATGTCAGTGGCAGCAGCTGCAGCCTAAGCGGTAAAGAGGGGCACAGAAGCAGCAGCAGAAGCAGTCGTAAGTCTTCAAAGAGTGCCAGAGGTGATGGGGGCGTAGGGGAAGGTAAACAGCGGCCCCTTAGCCGCAGGCCGGAGCCAGAAGGGGGTAACTCTACCGTGTCGACTTTCACTCTCAATGAATATGAACGCATTATCAACGGTAATGAGCCCTTGTTTTCCGACGTTGACATCTCTGACGATGACAATCCTCCGCCCCCTCCCCGTCCTCAAAGAACAAATTCCAGGCTCAGGGCTGCTGCAACGGCGGCGGCATCGGCGGGTGGGGGAGCGGATGGGGCTTTGGCAGGTATCTTCATCCCGTGCACTCAGTTGGGTATAAACTCCAACACCATGATCAAATACGCCATCATTGGCACTGAATTGCAGAACATTGCCAAAGTGACCAACAGGGTTAGTACGCCTGATAAAACCTACGCTTATCTCCACAAATATAATTATTCCCGCTTTTTATTTAGGTTGATTTTTATTCTCTCATAATTATTCTAGTATTTATTAGTACACCTGTAGATGAGATCACATTTCCTGAATTTTTATGTTACTTTTTGCCATATATTATACCAAAGTTTTCTAAAGAAAATTATATTACTTATAGTTAAATTACCTACACGCCTACATACAACTCTGACACTGACATTTGAACTGCAGATGAAGAGGTACATGTATCGCGTTATCTGTATCCCTCTCTGGATCAGTGCTTGCTACTGCCTTTACTCAGTGTAAGCATATTTTTCTTTGCTTGTGGTTCCATCTTCTAACCATAATTATGTATGCATGCTGAGCTCTGTGAGGCAGACACTGCAGGGCCACCATTTTTCTAGACCTACCTAGCCCACACGTTCACCTGTGTGCACACATTTCCTTGGCAAGGGTGCCAGATTCCCATTCCTATCGCAGCTTTCTCAGAACTCGTTCTCTCATCCTCCCACACAGAGTTTCTGAGGAGGTGATGAGGATGACAAGTGTTGTTGACGCCGTCTGGAATGGTTTAGCTAGGTATACCTCTAGCTACTCATGCCCTTTCCTTCACTTTGCTTCTCAGCTCGCCAAGAGTATCAGAAGCATTTGTCTTACGTCTTTTTTGTAACAATGCAACGATTCTTAAATCCATCTCTATACTCAGTGTTCTCCTCAACTTTACTCTAGTGCATCCCAGCCCTGTCTTGTGATCTCCTGCGAACACGCCAGCAGTTAGAAAGATTTAATTGTACCTGTTACTATGTTCTGCATTTCCTATTCTGCACCTCAAGTCAGACAGCTTCTGAGACCTTTTTCTTTTACAATTATATAGAAGTTTATAGCATTGCCATGCATCCATCAACATTCTTATTCGCACCTCATTCCCCGAAATATACTCACCTCATACTCACCTCATACTCACCCCATTCCCCGAAATATACTCACCCCATTCCCCGAAATATACTAAGAACTTTCAATAACTTATCGTTTGTTTCTTCGTGGACAGCGATGGGAAGTATAATTATATTATAATGGATACATACTTCCTCTACATCTATTTTATTTTAATGTCTATCATCCGAAAGGCGTCATGTGCCCCACTTTCTTCATTTCTCTCCCTCTCCGTCCCATCTCACCTCGCCACCACCTCTTCTTGTTAACACTTTCTTTCCATTTTACCTCCTGCCTCTCAAAGAAGTAAATGCCATTGAGAAAGGTGTAGAAGCCGGTAATAGCTTCTACACGCCTAGTATATCAGCGAGCCTGGAAACATTCTGACATTCTGGTACCTGAGCCTACCCATCTCTTTGTATATTGTCAGGTGTTCACCTTTGGCATATAATTGCGCTGTTTGTGGCACGCGCTGAAGGCTACCTTGTGTACACATTATGGCATTAACCTTATTTTCGTGAGGAAATTGTACATGCAAGGACTGATAAGTTATATGCATCTAAAATTTCAACAAAATAAATATTTTATTCGTTATTTTCCAGTGAATCCAGATATACGTTACATGCAAAAAATAAACTATATAATTATATTTTATTTCACTGCATATTGTTACCAAACACTAAACATCGATCATACCTTATGTCATAGTACGACAGATGTTGTGGGTTTCGAAATATATAGCCCACATTGGGAGTCACCTACCACAAATCTGTCTTGGGTTTACAAAAATACACTTATGACTATGTGATATGTATTATAATGTCATGTTCCACATGTATATTATGTCTTGGATTTCAGCCAGACCTTTCTTTAAAATTGTTGTAGCCTAATGGTCCTCCTGATATGCGTGAACGTCCTTGCACCATAAAAGTATTGTTGACACGACAAACAAAATAATTGTCCAACTTTCCTGCCCATACTGATAAACGTGTTTGTATATAATATTTTATTCACTTAAATATAATTTGCAAGACAACGTTTTAGATGATGTTGCCAGAACAGATTGAAATGCATAGGAGTATCTGCAGTTAATTATTAAAATTTATTTGTGTTTGTTGTAATTTCATCGTTGAATAGACACATTTCTTTAGATTTGAGGATAGTATACTATCAAAGTTAAAGTTGACCTCTTAAGGCAAAATGTATTATTCCGGTGATTTTGTAGCCATTAAGGTGTTCATGAACTGAAGTGAAGCATAACTTTTTTGACTGATAGATTGGATCAGTATAATAGGTAGATATTCCAAACGTCTTCAAAAGGCGTTAGGTTCATATACACTGTGAAATTGTTGACCAGCATTTTGGGGAAAAGTTAGGATAAGTAGGCTTGTGACCTGACAGTTGTTTCCCAAAATTCATGGAAATCGACTTGATTAGCTGAATGAATAAGGACTAAAAAAGTAAAATCGCGATATAGTCTCAGAGCCAATGCACGGGGCCAATGTTCAGAGTAGATAGAAAGCTAATGGCATTCCTCCATGACCTATGACTTTATGTAAAAAAAAAATAATAATACAGGATGCTATATACGCGCCTTTTCCCAAATCAATCAGGCTCAAAGCGCGGCGATCTATACCAACATACACGCTAATCTGTCTCATTCACCCTCACACACACCAAATACACATCCATCACTCAAACAGGTGGTGTAAAGGCAGGGAGATCGCTATTAGAAGACGGAAAGAAAATTGAATTTTTATTTTTTGAAATTTTTATATTGACTGCGTCCTGTACCATTATTGAAGGGAGGGAGGAAACCGGAGTGCCCGGAGAAAACCCTCGGTGACCTCAATAGTCTCGTACCTAAGTCACAAACGTTCGCCCCTTGTACATACACTTGTGAGGACTGAATTATATTGTCGAGCTTGTATAGTCTCGCGTTTATGTCATTCCTATGTCTCACTGAAGCATAACACAGCCTAGTATTTCTTATATATCTAGTACATCATAGGTAGATTTGTATTATTCCTATACCCAAACAAATTCTTCTTGACTTTCTGGACTAGACCTATACAATCCTATTAACAGGCGTATCATTGTTCTCTGGTTAGACGAATTGTACGTCCGCATAGGCCAAGACATAAATTTGTGGGTATGGCTGGGCGGATCCTGCATTGTTCCCATACCTGTCTTTAGTGTAGACAATATTGATACAGTAGGGAAAGTACATTTTCCCCGTGACTACATTGCACCTGTAGATTCCAAGAGTTAAAATGCAATAAACTTTACATAAACAATGAACACTATAGGTAGCGTTTTAGTTCCCCATTATACTATCAGAGCATTGAGTGTCTTTTGTTTCTCGGCATTGGACAATTTACATAGGTAGAGTAATTTCGCTGCATGACATTTTCGCTGGGTTGAGAAGAGTGTTGTAGCATCATGCAAAGTGGTATATGCCACATTTCCACACACACACACACACACCCATACACAAACACATACACAGGCACGCACACCCACACACGCATACACAAACACACACACAGCGATTGAACAACTGGGCTAAATAGGGTAACACACATATTACACGGTAACTTTTAGATACTTTGCCTTTTTATGTTGACTTTGAATGGTGAAAACTGTACTTGCTTGAAAAAGACAAATGCGGACAAGAAAACAGCCAGAAAATTGAACTGACTTGATGTCCTACCTATTTCTACTCGGTGGTCATTTCGGGAAGTCTGCCAGGAGGCTTACATCTACCTTACCAATTGACTTTAAAAAAAATATTAATTTCAAGCTGGGCAGATGCCTTGTCTCTCAGTGTGTTGTAAGAATGTTCCTACTAATCAAAATGTATTGTACATTTAAGATAGAAAAGTAACATTTGGGAAGACAACGTTGGATGTAAAGGAAACCAACTGCCTGGGATAAAGTTATTGTTTCAGATGTGTAGATTAAGAAAAAATGTAAAACAAAAAAGAACCTAATAGGTCATAACAAATACCGTTACGTAATTAAATAGTGATGAATCAGCGTTTTATATTTTTGGGTTAATGTTAAAACATTTTTGGAACTTGCTTTCTCCATTCACGTGCTTCTTGCCTAAAAGACCACAGTCAGGTTCGATCATTCGTGAATCTATCATACAGTCAAGCAAGTAGTTGCTTCCCTTGCATTTTCACTTGTATAGTAAGTATACCGTTTTTAGCTGTCGCAGTATGTCAGCTGAAAAGAACAGAAAGTAGAGTGACACTACATGTTAGGGTATGTGAGACTGTATATATGTAGTAAAAATGTAATTGTTTACCCAAATCTGAATGTACTTAAATAGGGCTTACATCATTGCCAAGAAGACCTGGATTTCATTCTTTAAAATTATCACGAAAACACAGGCTACATCACACAATTTAAAATAAAAGTCATTGAAGTTAATCACTTTATTCCATATACCCATTAGGATTACAATGAAATATTATGTTCCATTCTTTCTAAAGGGTCTGTTTTGTTTTTGTGTGTGTGAGACTATGACAAAGAATAGGTTACGGTAAACTTATCCCAAAGGGCCGTTATATCGCCTAAGTTGGAACTAATTATAGGTCTCTCTATTACTAATCATAATTACCTTAATTGCGTGGAAGAAATTTGATCCTCGGAGGAGTCCCATGCATAGTTAGAATACTTAGTGGATCGTTTCCCTGTTTCAAGCTAAAATAGCGTGACGGAACGTAAACATGAACGCTTTCGACTGTCACGGCCTCTCTCCCTCTCTATTTCTATCTTTCCCTCATCCTCTCCATCTCCACCCTCTCACCCTACCACACACACACACACACCCACACACACACCCGCACACCCCCCCCCCACCCCACACACACACATTTTTGTAGAAACGATGTTGTGATAGCTGTTGTGAAACCCTACATACACTATTTTGACACACTTCCCATTTTTTTTGACATTAATATTTTGACATTTTCATTTTTTTAAGCTATCCCTAACCCTAACCCAAACCCCAACTCTAACCCTTAACCTAACCCTAACAGAGCGCTAACCCTACCGGAACACTATTTTGACGTCAAAATAACGGGGCCGTCAAAAAAAGTCAAAAGAAAGTATGTGGAGTTTCAAGCGTATGTTAGGGTAACGTCGTTTCTACACACACAGATACGACGAACGTGTACGCACACTTACTTTTCATTATTAATGTGAAAGTGCCATCGTCATAAATGCTCCATCCAGTAGGCCGGTAGCCATATGAGTTGTCGCAGTATTCAAATTTTATACTTTGTGGTGTGTTCCTATGTCCCCTAATACGCTATCGTAACTGACACTGAAGCGTATAGACGACTACTGGTCACATTATTCTGACACTAGCGAACCAGTTGCTGGCAAGGGGGAAATAATATGGTCACACGTTGGCCAAATCGGGATTCGAACCAGGTACCATTCCGTTACTAGTAAGCCGCTCTACCAAATGAGGCCCCACTAACGCTATGGTTTACGTTTACGTTAGATAGATTAAAGTCCCCGGACGCAGTAGCATATAGGGGACTGTACGCTATTGTGTTCGGGGACGTTAATTTATATTTAGAGAGAGTGTTTCATATTTCATAGCCGCGCAGGCTTATGCTGACTCACTGAATTAAGATTACGTTCATGCCACGCCTTAAAACTGCGGACGAAGACTTCGCCTTTTCTTAATATAGTTACACTAGTCTTCTTATCCATAGTTCATTACACTTAATTTCATTGATTTGGGCGGGAAGAAAAGAACGGGAAGTTATGTTATCCGTTCGGTCATGAAATGCATTGTGAGGAATGCCATGTTTTCTCTCCCTTGTGTTACACCACTTTGCGCATGGTGTCTCATATGAAATTGCATTGTTAATCATGGCTTGTTGGAGAATAAGATTATTTTATAAAACATTTATAAGTATATCTACGATAGAAACTTGAGAAACAGAGGAGGGAAACTAGAACAAGAGAGAGAAAACAACGATGAGCATTAAAAAATATATTCGAAATAACGAATACTACTATATATTATAGTATTTCAACAGTTGTTAATTATTTGCTTCATTGTAATAAAAGTAAAAACTAATATAGTTACTCACTCGACTTCTTGCAATTTTAACTGTTTTATATTCGCGATTATGAAGACTTTACATACTAATTTTGTCCATCTCTGAATCTGAATCTGAAAGTATACGCTGTGCTATCAAAACTGATATTTCTACAATGTTGCGCGCAGGGAGCAAGAAAAAAACTAAAAAGAAGGAAGCAACTCAAACGATAGAGGGTGGTAAGGAAGGTTTTAAAAAAAATCCTTACAGGTTTCATGATTCTAGCTAAGCCAATCTGGCTACCGTGGCGGTCCCCGGAGCTAGGCCCCGACCAGCACAGCCTCAGCCTTCATCACCACTACTTTCTGAAGGATGTAAAAATAAGCTAGAATGGGAGGGACTTTAGCCCCTGCTTGAAAGATGCCAAGCTGGGGGCCTCGGCTACTACTGCCGGTAAAGAGTTCCACACTGGAATTGTTCTGTGGAAAAGGCTGAATTTAAAGGAGTTGGTTTTGGTTGTCAGCTGACGGAATTTAAATTTGTGATTGGAACGGGTTCTAGAGGGCACGAGGGTCAGGTAGGGTGAAGCTGGAATGTCGACAAGGTTGTTGACCACTTTGTAGAGCATAGTCAGCTGAATCTTCTGTCGTCTGGACTCCAAGGTCTCCCACCCAAGGTCTTCAAGCATGGATGTTACGCTGCTTGTGTTGTGGTAGCGGTTGGTGGCATACCGTGCTGCACGCCGTTGGACCATCTCGATCTTATGTACCTGGTCTTCTTGGTGGGGGTTCCATACGGAGCAGCAGTACTCTAGGTAGGGACGCACAAGTGTGTTGTAGGCGTTGGTCTTGGTTTGCTGGTTGCGTGTCTTTACATTCCTTCGGAGGAAGCCAAGGACACTGCTAGCCTTCTTTGCTGTTTGGTCGACGTGATGTTTCCAGCTGATGTCTGATGTCGCATGTGTCTTGAAACTGTAGGAAATTATATAGGTCTGTCGACAAGACAAATGATATAGGCGTAAGTGTTATTTTATATAATAAAATTTCAACGAAAACTAAGAGCGTTATAGCACAGCACTGTACAGAAAAAATGCAACAATTATTATAAACGCAGGGCCATAGTGGGCGTTGTTACTACTTGCACACCCAATCATTTAAGCCTAGGCCTACGCTGCATTTTTAACTTTTGACAGGGAGAAATGATGATTCACGCACATTTCAAAGGAAACGGGATTTTAAGTAGATGAGAATCTGCCAACATCATGAACGTGTTTCGCAGGGTTACAGAGAGGATGAATGTGAAAGATCCCGTATCAATAATATAAATAATTATATAATAAATTTCTTGTCATTTCCATCTTCTTATACTCTTGCAAAACATAGACCCTCAATTCAGACCTACAACGAAGAATACAAAGCATGGAGATGAGGTGCTACAGAAGATTTCTGGGCATTTCCTATATCCAGCACATCATAAACGACAAAGTACGACCGAACATCACACAAGCCATTAGACAACGCGATGACATGCTCACAGTAGTGAAGAAACGGAAACTCCGATGGTATCGCCACGTAACCAGAGCATCAGGCCTTGCAAAGACCGTCCTGCAAGGCACTGAGCAAGGAGGAAGAAGAGGGAGACAGAAAAAGAGGTGGGAGGACAACATTCGAGAATGGACTGGCTTGACAGTGGAGTACGCTGGTTAAACGATCATATGTGGTGCCCCAGCGACTTTCGAGTTACGGGATAGGATAGGATATAATAAATAAATAAATAAATAAATAAATAAATAAATAAATAAATAAATAAATAAATAAATAAATAAAGATTGTATGCTGAACATAATTTGTCGTCTTATAATTATCCCCATTTGTTTTTGCAGACCAGCATACCAATGAAATGTAGGCCTAATAGGAAAGAAAAGCAACTTTGATAAATCGTTAAGGTAAAGGTAAAGGTAGTCCCATAGCCTTGTGGCCGTAGGGGAGCGTGATGTTGGAGGTCACACTTATCTTGGGCCAGCGTAATGAGGGTGATGCCCATCTCTCTCCCTCGTTGCTTTACCTTCCCCAGTAGATACTCAGTCACAGTTGAGAGGGGCCGGTAGCTCAGTTGGTAGAGCGTCTTACTAGTAACCGAAAGGTACCTGGTTCGAATCCCGGATTGGCCAATGTGTGACCATATTATTTTCCCCTTACCATCAACTGGTTCGTTGGTGTCAGAATAATGTGACCAGTGGTCGCCTATACGCTTCGGTGTCGTGTAACTATAATCTACAGTTACACTTACACTTTAAAGTTACACATTTGAGTCAACTGGGGGCGTTGTTATTTGTCGCTTCACGGTTTGCGGTCACCCATCCAAGTGCTAATCGCACTGGACGGTGCTTAACTTGCGACACAGTAGCGAGTGCTCCAACCACTGCGCTATCCGACGCCCCGAGAAATCGTTAGAGCATTTTAAATGCTGTTATTTCTTTCTTTCTTTCTTTTACAGGCAGCGGCCGCTGTGGTTATGCTTATATTAATTATGTCCTATCCTATCCTATCCTATCCCGTAAGTCGGAGGTGGTAGGGGCACCACAGATGATCGTTTAACCAGCGTACTCCATCTTTCCCTGTCCTCAGCAACCCTGATGGTTTGCATTAATTATGTAGACGTTAAATTTAGTTTCGTACTTCCGTGTTAGACATCCTAATATTATTGCAGTTCTGGCATAATGACATGACGCTAAGACCTATTTCGTTCAACAGTTATCCCTATAATGATGAAGGCATTTTTAACGTACGTAACACTAGATAACCTCTTTTTCAAATAAATTTATTACAGTTTTAATTAAAAAATCCAAACAATGAAACACCCGCGTTAAATGCCTATAAAATAGAAAAGAATATCGGACTCTTATCGGAAAGTGAAAGGGACAACTAGCTTGTAACTAGCGGAAGCGAAACTGTTCAGAAGGCCGGGTACGTGTAGCCTAGCAATGGGTCACACCATAAAGCGTAATTGAGACTAGAAGATGCCTTCTGTCAGGTTTGCATTAATTAGTTTAAAATTTAACGCTTTACTAACAGTGAATATGGGCCTAATATCAGAAGACAGATTCTATTTTACTAACCTGCAACAAATCTCTCACGACAAACAGCAGAAGACGAGAATGATAACAACGATGTAGCACATGAATAATGTAACAGAATTAGAAAGTAACTACTATTTCATTTATTCTATCAAACATTCATTCTTCAGACTGATGATTTTCAATCTGCAGTAATAAGCCTATTTCAAGTACGCAAAATAATGATTCAAATTACAACCTCCCAACCAACCCTTTCACGCTCTAACTACCCCCCTTCTAATAAATATGAAGAACTGAAATCTAACAATACTTCTTTGCCAACGCACACTCCTTCACAACAGATATAAACAAATACTTGGAGCTTATAACATATGATTACAAACGATTGAAGCTGGACAGACTCTGAGACCAAATAAGGGAGTTAACAATACTTAGAACTCAAAACAGGAAGCCATCTTCATTGAAGCAACATGGATCTTGCCAAGTTCCTTGAGGCACTTCCATGAAGGTTGTCAGGCACAATATGAGCATCCGTCAGTCTGTTATGCCAGCGACGGGTCCCTTCATATAAACACCAACGAAGAATTTATAATTCTTTTGCTTTCCTCAATCTCCCATTATCGCAGCCTGTCCATCTATAGTTATACAAAATGAACAGCCCCATTACAATAGCACTATCATGTCGAATAAATCAGTCAACAATAAACAAAAAAAATATGACAATTATTTTAAATTCAATATGGTTACCATTCATGATCATCATGATCAGTGAAAACATCTCCAAAATAATGTATACAAAATGGTTACCTTCAAAGGGAACAACGAAGATGAAAATCTCATATCAGTGGTCTGATTCATCAACCCAGCTAAAATAATCGCCACCTCCAAACGCACGACACTGATTCATATAGACTTCCCCAAGGGGCGAACGTATGTGACTTAGGTACGAGACTATTGAGGTCACCGAGGGTTTTCTCCGGGCACTCCGGTTTCCTCCCTCCCTTCAATAATGGTACAGGACGCAGTAAATATACAAATTTCAAAAAATAAAAATTCGAGTTTCTTTTCGTCTTCCAATAGCGATCTCCCTGCCTTTACACCACGTGTTTGAGTGATTGATGTGTATTTGGTGTGTGTGAGTGTGGATGAGACAGTTGAGCGTGTATGTTGGTATAGATCGCCGCGCTTTGAGCCTGATTGATTTGGGGAAAGGCGCGTATATAGCATCCTGTATTAGTAGTAGTAGTAGTAGTAGTAGTAGTAGTAGTAGTAGTAGTAGTAGTAGTAGTAGTAGTAGACGACTGTTGTTTCTGCCTTGACAAGATTAGCAATAATGATTGAATTCAACTGACCAGCAATTTATACTATCATTCAATTAGTTACTATTTAGCACAAAATAAGCGTGAGTTCTTATTCACAATAATTACATTGCTAATTAATAATAATTAAGAGTAATTAACAATTTACCTCATAATCCGGTTTGTTATACCTTCAATCCCTTTCTCTTGACAGGGGTGAATTAAAAGACTCGATAGAGACAAGGGCAAGGCTTGACTCATCCATCTAATATTTTCTCCAGTCCCACAGAATTCATATGACTGTCACTGTCAGTGTCAGAGCACTGTAATATTCACCGTGAACTCTTTATATTCACCATGCAGGTGCAGTTTGGCCAAGCTATTGCAACTCATAAAGTGCATCTTAGCCTGCTGAGGAGTTAAGCCCAAGCCTCGAGTCCAATGCTCTGTAAGCCTATATGTGCGACTTTCACAAACAACTGTAGTATATCGGAGTAGACGGATTGGGGGTTCGGAAATAATAGAAGAGAGAAATGGTTAAAGGGGGAAAGGGGGAAGAATGCAAGCAATTTTATGTATTTTTGATGCAGCTCAATCGGCGATGGTAGCTTGTGAGACTTGCGGGGGCGAGGGGGCGGGGGTTAAGGGGACGGTGTGTATACAATTAATAAACTCTTGAGTGAGGAGGGTGGAACTTTGGCCACAGGTTAATAGGGGTTTTCTTAGGAACCCGAGTGATTGGCCGATTGGGCAAAAGACGCTGACGAAGCAAGTAGGTGCAAGAGCTCTGTTTGGCTTATATTTAAGAAACTACACGCAAGACTATTTTGGTGAGCTTGCCCACCACTTCTTCACATAGGAAATGCCTTAAAAGTCCATCTGGGTAGAGGCACACTGACAATCTAACTTTTAATTAGTCTCCTCTCTGAAAATCCTTATTGGGAAGAGAGGGGACTATAAACTAATAACACATAACATAACATAACAACATAGGCACACTGACGACGTAAAGTGACAAAGAGGCCTTGTTCTAAGCCGATCTGGGTTACATTTTGCTGCGAGTGGAGTTAAAGGGACTGTAACCTTCTGCACGTTTTAACGTAAATAATTATAGCATGTGTTCACAGCCGTTGTCAAATACTACGTGCATTTACTATAGCAATTGCCTGTAATTCACCCATCCCAGCGCATTTCGCGCACCTTCTGTTGTATTCTTCTCCTTGTGTGATTGAGTGGCCCTTTGCAAAATTGATTAGCGTATAATTATATTTCTGAAGACTTGACAACAATTTTGATTAAGACGACGAAATATGTGAAAATCCTACAGGTTAAATGTGATTATGCTTAAATTGTGTCGGTCATATAATATCGCTGGAAAATTAACTCATGTTTAACCAAGAAACAAGAGCACGGGCCTATCCACAGTAGAATCCTATGACATCATTATATAATTAATATTATATATTTCTGCTGTAATTTCTATTCAAACAGAGCATCAGTCGACCTGAGTCTATAACCTGCCTGTTATATTATGAACTGTGCACACAGTAGGCTACATAGCTCAGTGCTCATGTAACGAGGCGTGAAAGCCCCTGTCACCTTGGATGATTCATGTTTTGATTTGACCATCTAGACACTTGCAAATTAACCTCCGCGACACAAACTTACATTTGTCTATTAGGCTGTTCAAATCTCTGCGCCCTAGTGTTGTTATAGAAATATGAAACAAAATATTATTATTGTATTTCCTATCCTATCCTATCCCGTAACTCGAAAGTCGTCGGGGCTCCAGAGGTGATCGTTTAAACAGCGTGCTCCATCTTTCTCTGTCTTCAGCAGTCCTCATCACTTCACTCAGTGTCAAGCCAGTCCATTCTCGAATGTTGTCTTCCCACCTCTTTTTTCTGTCTCCCTCTTCTTCTGCCTCCTTGTACCGTGCCTTGCAGGATGGTCTTTGCAAGGTCTGATGCTCCGGTGATGTGGCTATACCATCGGAGTTTTCGTTTCGATATAATTATTATTATAGGTATATTAAAAAAACTCAAATCGTTCAGCATAAAGTGTTACATCATAGTTATGGCATTGGAATTTGAAAGAAAAAGTACCAACAAGTACGCTAAATTGCAGCATTAATTCTAGCATAACATACTACTTGTGTGAAATAAAAAGTTTAATTTTGTTTTCATAATAATTAGCCACACCATTATTTTAACGATTGACACAAATTCTTACCTTATTTTATAGGCCTATTTGTTTTCTTCTTTCGGTTTCAAGTGCTGCTGCATACATGTACGCTCTTTTGCAATGAACGAACAATGTCTTGCAGTCGCTGTCTTACGGATCTAAGGAAAGTGCTGTTTAGTCCATTGGTTTGTCATTAGTTTGTTAGAGAAATTTGTAAAAGATTTGTATTTGTAAAAAGTCCTTTTAAGGCAAAAAAAAAAAAGACAAGAAAAAAGAAATGGCGTCAACGGAAGAGGGAGGGTAAACAGAACAGCCAGGTGCCCTCGGAATACTGTAGACCTAGTGCTTGTAAAGTGCTGTGTCCCCGCATGGGGTCACGTGATCCATACGCATGAGCCAAGCCTGTCACATAGCCGACACAAGCGCAAAGATATCTCATGACTCAGACACTAGTTCGAAACGTCTATTTCTTTCCTGTTGATGAATGTTAGACCAGTTCCTAATTCTTATTAGTTGCTCTTTCGATACATATAGCAAGGAGTAACAGCGTTTCACCACAGTCTGTTCCACGATACGGGACTAGTTTTCCTGTCATCAGAGTGCGGCGACTTGTGTTATTGGTGTGACGCGGTCAGAAAGCCGGCCTGTGAACTGATCGTGAATCGAGTTTCTGTGTATTTGTCTGTGTGTGTTTGTGAACGTGACAATGTCGAATGTTAAATCTAATATGTCTGGAAATATGCAACAAGCCACTCAGGGTGTCGTAGGTACCCTGAAAAATAAGATGTACGCGATGAAACAAGAAATTGACAAGCTCGAAGAGGAGAAAGTAATGTGTCAAAAATATTGCAAGGAATTGGAAGGTGCCAAAGAGCAAGTAGGTGTCCTGCTTTCTATTTTTGCTTTTCGAGCTGGCTTTACTTTATTTAGGAAAATATGTTTGCCGCTGTAGAGCCGTTAGTTGGTTGTGTTTTTTTTCGTAACTTGTTTTTAGTGTATTTGATGGATTGTTTATCTTGCAATTGTGCATGATACAACTTCTACTGCTGGCTAGAGCTTCTCTCGAAAGGTCGGTCGCCTGCCAATATCCGGTTTTATTTGCAATGCGTGCCAACCAACGGCGCCCTCCCGTGGATATACCATTTGTAAGCAGGATTTTTATTCAACTTTACCTTTTCAAGTAGTTGGAAATCTAACGAAATATCCTTGCATGAATCTAGCGCGGTTCTAGGATGGGACATCAGACAGTGGGCATCAGGCCTTGCAAAGACCATCCAGCAAGGCACGATGCAAGGAGGCAGAAGATGAGTGAGACAGAAAGAGGTGGGAGGACAACATTCAAGAATGGACTATCTTGACATTTAGCGAAGCCATGCGGGTTGCGGAGGACAGAGAAAGTTTGAGTACGCTGGGTAAATAATCATATATATATGTGGTGCCTCAACGACTTTTGAGTTATGCCTTACGGAATAAGGGTGTCGGATAGCGCAGTGGTTGGAGCACTCGCTACTGTTCGCAAGTTATGCACCGTCCAGTGTGGTTAGCACTTGGATGGGTGATTGCAAACCGTGAAGCGACAAATAACAAAGCCCCAAGCTGACTCAACTGTGACTGAGTACCTACTCTCTTAAGGGTGGGGAAGGTAAAGCAGCGAGGGAGAGAGATGGGCATCACCCTCATTACGCTGGCCCAAGATAAGTGTGATCTCCAACATCACGCTCCCCTACGGCCACAAGGTTATGGGGACCACCTTTACCTACCTTACGGTCCGATACAGTAGCTGAGTAGGATGGCACTTCCGGAATACAATGCCTGCAGAAGCAATCACGATACCGCTTGGTAGTCAACTTAGTTTAAACTTATCATTTACCATAATGTCATGTGGTGATTGTGGCTTTAAAGTTTATTTGAGCACAAATCAAGTCAAAGTTAAATAGTTTTATTGCCAAGCCTGAAAGTGAAATTATATAAAATAATGCAGGCTAACTGAAGTTAGTGAAGGGAACCTGGAAACTGATTTTCTGACGACTAAATATGCGTGTGCAGACAAGAAGTTTTACCCTTTATATATAAACAAATGTTTGCTTATCTTTCAACTATTGTAGTATTACTAGTAATCGTTTGTCTTGTGCATTTCCTTTACAGTAACATTCATTATGCCCAAGGGAGTAAGGCTTTTTTTTTTTTTTAATGTTTGACCATTCAACCCTTTTTTCTTTTTTGTGTTTATATATTTGTTTACTGAGATTTATTCATTGAACAGTGTCAGCTCATTGTATATAAATTAATTATAGGTTTATTTGTAGTAGACTTTACTTCCATAATTCAAGCTTGCATATTTCCAAAGAGCAAGGGGTGTTACTCTGTCAAAATTACCTGTTCATACTCTGTCAAAATTATCAGGGGTTTTCATTTGTACCAATTTTTCAGGCTGTTCAGTTCTTCAAAATATTTTATATTAGATTCAGCTCCCCCCTCCCCTCACTTCCTACCCCATCCCCACCCTTGCTAGATATAGTTGTATGTAAACTGTAACATATTACCGTATACATGTTGGCATGAATGCTATATCACATTATCAGTAGAGGAAACATTGGGTACAGTTGAATTCAGGACAAGTTAGTAATGTCAATGAGAACTGGCAAGATTGCTATGTAGGAATAATTAATTTTGATTATGTGTAACAAGTGTGATTGTGGTTCTTGCATGCTCATGATGTTGACACCGTCAGTTCACCACATGTGAGGAAAGGGGGAGGAGCGTTGTATTTGGTAGGCATGGCACTACACACATTATTGATGAGTTGTTGTAAGCTTGTACAGTGCCGGGATTTCAGTATATAAATAGTATCCCCACATTCTGGAAATGTAGTGCTTTAAATTCCCACTGCCGCTGTCTTTCTCCTTTGTTTTTTCTCATTCCTACTCTGTTCTATCAATCTACTATAAGTACTATCTTCTTCGCTAGACCAGTCACCTACCTTTTTTCTTGAAAACTCTTCCGGGACAAAACTCCTCATTTGTGTGTGAGGTCTGTTGGATCAGCTTGGGAATATTGGACGCTTTCTGCCAAATGGTCACTGAAGCTTCGTATGAAAGTATGATGTTAATTGTTATTATTTGGCAATGTAGGCATTTTACATATATATGTATGTGTTTTTTTTTAAATATTTAATAATGATGTTGGTATTCTATTTTGTTTTTGTAAACGGGGTTTCAATAAATTAGAGTATAGCCTCAGCGTCCCCTGCGTGGGATGTCTTTATTGTAAAGTGACCAGCTGGTGGAGTGCCTTCAGTGTTACCACTAGGGTTGTTTTGGCAGATCTTTTATGCTGATTAGGGGTGAGTCCTCTTTCAGTTTCAGCGAAGTTGTAGTCTTGATTTTGTGGTACTGATTCGGCTCTTTGCAGTCCGCTGGATCTGGCCAGTAAGCAATGAATAACCAACTTGTACAGTAAACTCTTGCTACTTGTACTTCACGGTTCGACATTCGCGGATTCATGACTTCGCTGATTTTTTTTCATTATATGAGAAAATATATCACGCCTATCACGGATTTTCCAGAAATTTTGAAAATAGTCGCGATATATATTATGTTTTATTCAAAATTATTGCTTAACATTTGTGCCTGTGTACTGTGATATACATACATGTACATGTGGTAGATATCTGTACATTACTGTAAAGGGTGGTTTGTTATCTGTACGTAAAGGGAGGGTTTTAAAAGTCCGATTACACGTTAAATAAATACTGTAAATATTGTGTCCTTACTTCGCGGAGTTTTCAGCTATTGCTGCCGGTCTTGGAACCTATCTACCGCGATAAACGAGGGTTCACTGTATTTATATGTTACCATGTACTGTATAAAACATGTCTGCTATATTTATGATTAATTAATATCATTCTTTTTTTTTTCTTCTTTTCATTCTTTTTTTTTTTTTTTATATATAAAATTAAAAGTTTAAATTATCTGCACTTTTTAATTTTTACACATTGTAAGCTTTTAGGACACTTGGTCAAGCAGTAAACATAAAAATAAATAAATAAAAAGTATTAAAAAAATTTTAAAACATACTACGAAATAAACAAACATAGAAAGGATTGTAATTGTCTCAACAAGCAATTCAAACATTTCAGTTTCAATTCATTAACTAGATTTATCAGTTCAGTGATATGAAGTAGAAAATTCTTACAAAATACATAAACTGATGGAGACAAATGTGTAGGATTGGCTACAGCTCATTCATAAGAATTTATATGTTCAACTTCCTCTTACTACAAGTACAATCTGTTTATCAAGAAAGACTTGCTTGCTTTGGAGGCCGGTCTCATGAGAAGCTTTTTATTCATTTGTTTTTCCTATCCTCATCTCGGGCATTAAAAGTCGTTAACTCTTCTTTCCATTTCCCATTTGGGGATGGTTGCATGCTTCTGTTGTCAATGGAGGACAATTTTAGAGGAGTTGCTGAGTTGACATTGGGGATTTCATTAATTTTATTTTATTATTTAAATCCTTGTTCAAAAGCTGAGAAAATCCTGAAGGTTGTTTTGTGGTATATAAATTATTGTTCTAATGATTTTTGCTTGGCAAGAACTCTTGTATCTTAACAACCACCTTTCCCCACCATCCTTCTCCACCTATACATTTAATGAGATAGTCAGCACTGGCTGTGCAATGCACTTGAGTTACATTACATGGTTATTGCTTTAGGTCCAGCGGACTCTTCCGAGCCAAATCAGGACCATTTGCACTTGAGTGGCACAGCTGAAAATAAACACTGAATTTCGTAGCACTTTCCCTATAACATATGATCTTACCCCGCAAAGGGAGTAATAATAAATGTTTACATCTTGTATACTTCAGATTTATTCGTAGGCGAATTCAGTGATGTTGCTAAGTAGAAATTTTCAGCATAGGCCATTTGGCCGATTCAGTCACAAACCTTTAGGACATTTTAAAAATCTTTCGGCCATCATTCTGACTTCTTTCCAACACTAAACGAGAGGCCACTGATAAGTTTCGGTTTATTTTTCGGCGGTATTTTGAAAACGAAAAGTTTTATTGCCGGAAGCACGCCGTTTGCAACAAGGGGAGCTACTCTAAAACTCTCTGCTGATGCTTGGCGCTTCCGATACGCGATGTTCTACAATAACTCATAACACCTTTATTTATCAGATAGGAAATTAATATGGCCAGAAGCAATAACAACAAAACAGACATGAGACGAGCAAACAAAAAACGGACAAAGGGTGGCCGAGTGAGGCGTAAAACCTTAGGACAGTGGGCCGATCAGAACATGACTCTTTCGAACATTTTGGAATTTTATCGGTGAATGGCCGATTTGCTGACAAAAACGACATCACTGCAAATTACTGCGCCTCTGCTGCACAAAATATATATATTGACAAATCCACCTATAATTTATTTTTATACTATGAGTATGATTCAATGACCAAGATTGTAATTGTTCTAAGCTAAGAACAAAATTGTTGTAAATAGCTTTATAGAAACATATTTTGGGCTGGTGTAAATTTATGTGCAGATTTCATTCTGGTAAAATAATTAATACAGTATTCATATTAATTTATTCTAGTTGTAATGCGAGACACAGCCTAGTGACATACAATAATGAGTGATATGAGCATGTGTGACTATTGTGAAGTCCTTGCAAAAGATTGTATCATGACTGACCAGTGGCTATGGATGTAGTGTACTGTGTAGTGTCAACCACTTCATCATGTTATGTAGGTTAGTCCTCTAACCGTAAGCCTCACTAGGAACTGCTTAGTAGTCACTGACTACGTGTCAGTCACCTGGCGAATGGCTATCAGTAGTGTAGGAGGGAGAAGAGAGGGAAGCTAGCTGGAATGTTTGCCATGCAGTGTGAGACATTTGACTGAAACTCACGTCCATCTAGGGTAATGAGAGGGTAAGGTTTGCTGCAGTAGATTTACAAAGAGTGGGGTGGAATTGGAAGAGAAACCATGGTTGAGTGGAAAATACCATTTACAAAAGATTGAGTGAAAATGTAAAGAGCTACTTGATATCCAACTCCAGTGGATAAATCTCTTGCGACAAATAAACCAGCCAAGATTGAGAAATTCTCTGGTCTAAGATTAAGAAGCTGGCTAAAAAAAGTTTCCCTCACATGCTCCTCACATCTTTATTGTGAGAGATTTTTCACCTAGAGCTCCTTACAACTTAGTAAATTGTACGCAAGCTTGCGGTCTGTGTGAAGTCCTCAGCCTACAAAATATTTTGCACTGAAAATAAATGAATAAATCTTTTATAAAATTATACCGAGATCAACAGCCCACCCTCTAGATCCTTCCCTGTTGGAGAAAATATTAATAATACTTGTGAACACATGATTATAATTTTTTACCGCAAGCGACACAAATGAGACTGTGGAAGACAGTTAAACTTAGGATCGGCTTTAAGACATGTAGCAGAGACATGTAGCAAGTTTGCCAAGGTATTAAATGTGGGCGGTGAAGGACTGGAAAGGGAACGCCAGCAAGGGTGGGTGTGTCGCTGGCAGCAAAGCTTGATGTATAAGGTTAGAGGACACAATGATGATAATGCTGCTGCAGTTTCAGCAACCGACACAGGCTTGGATTGCTAGCAGTAATGAAGATGGTGGACTCCCTAAGTAAAGACTTGTTGCATGACTATATAAGGGCAAAGGTACTTGAGGTTTCCTTTCCTAGCTCTTCTACAGTTGCTGCATCCTGCCTTTGCCTATATATTAAAGTTGAGTCAGCACATCACACACAAGTGAATGGGATAAAACAGAAAAAAGAGGAAATATATTTCTTCTGTAGTCACAAGTTTAGATCACAAGTTAAACAAGCTTATACTTTTTAAGGCTAATAATTTCCTAATACTGAGTAATTAATATTAGTAATAATTACCACACATATAAATACACAAAACAGTTTTGCTCAATATCTGCACATTTTCCTTTAAACGATTACTGGAATACTAGGATCTGTTTTTAAACTCAGAACATGTAATGTCCATGAACGTTGGTAATGTTTAAGAACTCAGTCAGTCACTTCTTCTGGCATTTTTGTTGAGTACTGTAAACCCCCACTCCAACATCTTCCTGCTTTTCCTTCCGTTGTGCCTATTTTACCTAGGAAAATTGCTTTATGCAGGCACATCACCAGGTCATCAGGTCTTGCAAAGACCATCCTGCAAGGCACAGTGCAAGGAGATAGAAGAAGAGGTAGACCAAAAAAGAGGTGGGAGGACAACATTTAAGAATGGACTGGTTTGACACTGAGCGAAACCATCAGGGTTGCTGAGAACAGAGAAAGATGGAGTATGCTGGTTAAACGATCATCTGTGGTGCCCCTAGGACATCTGAGTTACGGGATAGGATAGGATATGATAGGCAGGCTTAATAACAAGATAAAAACGACCTATTGACCTTTTGTGGCACTTATCAAATCTTAATTAAACCTCCTACACAAAAAGACTGGGAAAAATTTATTTTTACCCTGATTTTTTCAATTGCATTGCCTATTAATTTAAGAAAAATATAGCGTGACCTCAGACAGCTTTACTCAGATAGTTGATCATTCAGCATTGCAGCACAAGTATGTTTCATTAAGGTATTTGGGAGATTCAGATAGTCTGGATGCAGACTACCAAATTGGTCTTGTTTAGTTAATTTCAGAGGATGTTAGCCCTGGCTCAGACTAGGGAAAGGGTGTGTAGATTATTCTAAAATAAAGATACCAAGAAGCTTAGTTCTGCCCTGGTTGTACCGTGAATTGAAGAGAGGTGTGCACAGGAGAGAATTTAATACTTGTTGTTCCGGCCGTTCATGTCACAGTTGGTGTCTCACAGCAGTCGGAATGCCAGCTATTCTGTTGTGTATCGTCTGGCCACTTGTAGTATGGGTGCGGTGGACCTTTTGCTCACTCATAATCGTATCCGGGAGACGTTTGTCAAAATGTATAAAATGTGCATCAACAGCTCGGTGTTAAATATCAGAATCATAGACATTACATCCAATTTTATGCCTGTCTTATTCAACTTTTTGTTGTTGTTGTTTGAATTAAACACAATTAAAATAAATAGGCTATAGCAAGCTGCAGTGAATATAGTTAGTAGTTACTCCACTAACAGTAGGTTTGCATATAATTTCATGTAGCTTCATTCGAAGTGTTTGGCGGTATTATTCATGAATAGAATTGACCTGGCTGAAAAAAAACTTGAATACACACATATAGTTGTAGGAGAGGGGAGCAAAAACACCCAGATCTCCTGCTGTGTCCATTGAAGCCTTTCTTGAGGTTGTTTTGTTCAGTGACACTAGCTGACTTTTTTGTGCTTGCAAAGGCAAGCGTTTGATGATTCATTGAGGGGTTGGGTGCAGGGCTTGCAATATTTTTCCATTTAAGGATTGCACAACTTGTAGGCCTATTAATTAGAAATACAATAGATAGTAAGTATTAATATTATGTTATTTATTTAATGAGTAAACAAACATAAAACTTGATGTGAGCCCTCATCAGACTGCACATGTATCAAAACAGTGTACTGTAAAGGCAAGTTCAAAGTCTAGAGAATTGTACAAAGAAGTACACAAGTTGCCATTTCTTGAAAAAAAAACAACAAATATATTTATACCATTATCTCTTTTTAATTGTACTCTTGGAAAAACAAACTCTCACATGGCTCTCCCCACCTCCCCTTTCTCATCTTCCCTACTCCAAACATAATCCCTTGAGTTATATAGTGCAGTGTGTAGGGGTTGACAATACAGTTCTCCTTTATCACAATACCTTTACAGTCTGCAATCCTGTAACCAGAGAGAAGTAGGATGATAGAAAGAGGCTGCTTGTCCAGGGAAACTAGGTCAATGGAAGGAAAACTAGGGCCAGCCTTGGCTAGTAGAAGCCTGCCATTTTGAAATAATTTACCCTGGTGGTAGGCCTATATATTTGAGCAATGGAGCCCTTGAGTTAGCTGCGATAGGGTAAAAAAATAAATTACAGGAAAGGTTTTATATTGAAGATGTTGGCGTTATGTCCCTGAGAGATTTATATCACCAAATTAATTTTTTTAATAACTTTATATGGTATTATATTGTAATCATACAGAGAAAAAGAAGGGAGGGTACTTAAATCCAGCAGTACTTTGAAATCCAGCAGTACAAATTGCCCATATATATTTCGCAGTCACTTATTGTCTTAAAAGCTACTACTGCTAGTATTGTGTTTCTAATATTGTCAGTTTTTCATCATATTAATACAGAAGTGGTGATTCACAGAATTTAGCTTAATTAGGGAAGTTTATTTATTATTTGATTACTCGTGTGTATTTTGAAAATGGCCCGTTTGGGATGCATTTTATTTATGCAATGTGAACAATTTTATTGGTGACTCTGCAGTTGGGATAATAATAGTGGGAATTTATATCATTTGTTTGGGAAAGCACAGCTACTACATGTATTATGATTCATTCATCCTTAAATAAAGGTTGTCATGGGTGTTTACACAAAAGATAGCATGTCTGCTTTTTGAATTTGAGGCCTGTCTGACCCAACTGATCCCACTAGGCCCAACACTGATTCAAGCTCTTCAGCCAGGCATTATGGGTGTTTACATACTGTACTACCATTAATTCTGTACACACATTTGAACTGTCCTTAACCTTTCTCCACTGACTTAGTAATTATTATCATTCACCAGTTTTGTTCTAATTTCGATGTTCTTCCTTAACACCAAGGCATATTGAACAGGAATAGGATTTGTAATTTAATTTAAATTAAATTCTTCCTGTCCCAACACAACATTCTTCATAATATTGTGTGACACCCCAAACTTGCACTACATGCACATTCAGACAAGCAGGCTCTTGGCAGTTACATTCAGAAGGGATAATGCAGTCCTCCATAACGGCGCCATCGGAAACTGGTTCAGAACAACAATTGGTGTGCGTGAAGGATGCCTACTCTCTCCAACACTCAACATCTTTCTTGAGGCAAGAGCGCATCATGTCGGATGCCTTTGCAGATCACGAAGGCACAGTCAGCATAGGGGGTAGAGCATCTTTGTTTTGCGGATGACATTGATGGATTGGCTGGAGAGGAACAAGAACTTGAACAGCTGGTACAGAGGCTTGACACCACCTCCAATGCCTATGGAATGAAAATAAGTGCAGAGAAAACCAAACTGATGACGAACACCATCAATGGCATCAACACGACATCAAAGTCGAAGCCAACCCCTCAACACAGTGCATAGCTTTAAATATTTAGGAGCCATTGTATCAGACAATGAGTCCCGACAGGACGTTTTCTCCAGGATCGCACAAACTGCTGCAAGGCACAGTGCAAGGAGGTAGAAGAAGAGGGAGACCGAAAAAGAGGTGGGAGGACAACATTCGAGAATGGACTGGTTTGACACTGAGCGAAACAATCAGGGTTGCTGAGCACAGGCAAAGATAGAGTACACTGGTTAAACGATCATCTGTGGTGCCCCTACGACCTCCGAGTTACGGGATAGGATTAGGATAGGATAGGTTACTTATTGCAATCAGTTCTGTACATCTAGCAAGCATCTCTTCCTTTTGTTACTTTTCTATTTAATTTGATTATATGCATAGCTCACTATTAAAGGACGATAATAACGTTAATATAAAGCTCAGGCACATTCTTTGGTAACACAAGATTGGTCACAGCCTCTGTTTTGCTTTGATTTGGTTGTATGCCCTGCTCACTGATTACATGCAGGAAGAATACTTCTTTTGTCGAATGTGGCATTTTTCTCAGTTCAGCTTTAGCCTCGGCTCTTCTATGGCTTTCATGACGTGTGCTAGACATTTATCATGTTCTACTATTATAGCCCAATGGATCAAAATATCATCAATGATCACCTTGCATCCTTCAAACTGGCCGAGGGTCTAGATCATCTTGCGCTAGAATTCGTCCGAAGCGAAGTTGATGTCCATGGCAAGCCTGAACATGCAGAACCGCCAAAATGAAGTGATAAATTTAGAGAGTAGATGGCTGCTTTTATCCAGTGGCTCTTGTCAGTATCCTCCTGACACCTCAAGTGTTGTGAACACTTTGGACTCGCCAAATTTGGTACAATATCCTCTATATTTGGCAACATCACATTTGGTCGCTAAACACTTTGGTTCAGCTTCTTGAAGTCGATGCAAATGCACACATTTCCATTTTTTTTCTTGACAGGTACAACTGGCGCACTCCAATCGGTTGGCGTTGTTACATTTTTGATGATGCCCTCTGTCTATCCTCTCGATTTCTGACTTGACTGTGTTATGAATGGGGAATGAAATCCGCCTTGCTGTGGTCACACCAGAAGGGTCTGACGTTATCTTTCAGCATCAGCTTCACGGGCGCTGTGTTGAGTAGGCCTGTGCTGCCGTTTAGCATCTTCACTATGCCCATGCTCTCGCATACTGCTCTGCTTAATAGGATGCTAACTGCGCTTTGAGGGATCACAAGGACCTGGAAGGTGAAATCTCCCCCATTGTACTTAATACAGCAGTGAACTCCCTCAGGGTCGTCACTCGTACCCTGGTGATTTCAAGCTTTTCAATGTTGATGGCTGCAGCTTTGGTCTGTTTGGCAGTTGAATCCAAGGTGCATCCTCTTTCATCACGGTGACATCAGCAATTGTGTTATCTTGAACGTTGACTGTGTCCATCACCACAATCAAGATCAACTGTCCATGGCTCACCATTGTTGGCAATTTTTGTCCTAACAGAATCGAGACAGTATAATTATGTACTTGTCTGTTTGTAACTCTCGAATACCTCTTGGTTTGTTCAGGTCACAGCATCTGCTCAAATGATTCTTCTTGTGGCAGTATTTACACTTTTGCCCGTTGGATTTGGCTGGACATGCCGCTTTGCTGTCGTGCATATAGCCACATCTCGTGCGTACACATCTGCCTTCAGATTTGCAAAATACGCTTGATGCTTGTTAGAGCCCTTCGCTTTGAATGTTGCCATTCCAGATTCTGCTCTTTTTTTTTCTTTTTTTTTTGTGGTTTACTTCTGGCACCGAATCAGAATAGGTGGAGACGTTTGAACTGTTGTTATAAAATATAACTGACATTTATTAGTCTCGAAGACATGCATATCGGTCACAGCAGATGTTACGTAAGAGTACAATAAAACAAGGGACGTCACTCTAGTTATTGTTGACAATCTCCATGGTATCGATTAGTGGAGTATAGTTCCTTCACAACTCTCACATGACGACCCCCACCCCACCCCCTCATACCTTCCACCCCTCCCCAAGCTTGTGTCTACAAGTACAAGCATTTATAGCCAAGCCAAGTGAAGAAAGAAAGAAGGGAAGCAAGAAATTGTTCTAAATGGTGAAAGTTTTGTCATGTCTTATTGATGCTTGCAACCTTCTTGGCGCTCTTGCTCTTATAGAATTTTGAGTTTCCTTCTGTAATTGAAATATTGTAATTATTTTGTTGCTTTTGTTTCTGTCCTGTGCAAAAGTATGGTACTGTTTTTGTTTCATGGTGTGTTGTTTTCTTGGTTTTTTTAAAATAAGATTTTGTGTTGTCTTGTCATTTCCGATCTGTTTTTCTCTAAGCTAAGTTACAACATTTTTGTCGTCAGCATTTCCAATATTACAGAGGGGTAAAGGGTGGGAGGGGGGGGGGAGAGGAGTCACTATCAAGCATTTTATTTTACTAGTAGTCATTAGTATGATTCATCTATCATTTGTGCATCCCATTTTCATATCATGACCTATGTCAAAGATTCACCTGTTGATCAAAGTTTGTAATCTTTCCCACTTTGTTTCTTCAAAACACACTTACATCTTGTTTTGTTTTCTTTTGTTTTAATGCTTTTATTGTGTTACCATTATAATGACCAACGCATTTTGTTTCCTCCTTGCTTCAAAATTTCACTAATGACTTTACGTTTTGTTCTTACAGCTGGAGTCCGAGGTTCAAGCTATGAACCGACGTGTCCAGCTTCTGGAGGAGGATATGGAGAGGTCAGAGGAACGCCTTCAGACAGCCACTGAAAAGCTCGAGGAAGCCTCCAAAGCAGCAGATGAGAGCGAGAGGTGCTCAGTAATATTTATTTCTAGTTCATTTAAACTACAGAATATATCTTAACCTTTTATCCTGATTCTTCCACTGGGCTGGTAGTTTATGGGTATGGATCGTTATTTAGTTGTAACCAATCTCTGAATCTGTTTTTAAATGAAAGAAAAATTGGATTCAATTGGTTTTTATAAAGTTAATCATAAAATAGCTCACTTTATAAGATGCTTTACTGTAAATTAACTATTTTGAATTGAAAATTTAATGTATTGTTGAAGAAGATGATATATATTTTTAGAATGTCTAGAATATATATTTTTAAAAGTTTTACAACTGAATGGCGTAAGTATTGAGAGAAAAAATATTACAAATTTAATATATATTCAGGTGTAATGCCATATTGGACATATGAGGTTCACGAGTTAGAAATAAACTTGATACAGTGAATCACTGAATGTTAATGTCAACTCCAATGTTAACTTGCATTAATGTTTATCACCCTTGAAATGATGTAGAGATTTCAGATGAAACCTGACAGCCTGAATGCATTTGCAATTATAGTGGAACCTCCGGTATACGACCGTCCAAAATCTGAGAAAAAACGGTCTTATAATAGAGGTGGTCTTATACCGGAAACAAGGGGTGGGGTGGGGGGAAGTGGGTCAGGCTCGAATGGGTATGTAGTCATAATTTTCACACTCACCAGCATGTATTCTCTGACAAAGGAAACTGTAAAACGTGTTTCATTTTTAGCTTTGTCTTTTATTCACAACTTCAAAAATAGAAAACAGTCGAACCACTGCCAGACGCGTTCATCCAAGTCTGTCAGTGCAGAAGCTCTCAGTTTCGATGTTTCCCTTTTCGCCACTTTCTCCACTCTCCCATCGTAGTTTCACAGATTCCTTATCCTTTATGATGAGCTGAATTTGGGTCTTCCCAACGTCTAAACTTTTTGCAATAGACAAACAACTCTCCCCATTTTCACTTCTTTCAATCACTTTCATTCTCTCTGCCAAACTCAAAACTTTGCTCTTGCGCGACGCCATTTTGACAGCCAGTGTAGGCGAGTAATGTCCCTTATTTGCGAACCGGAAATAGCAGACAACAGCAGGCGTACACTAACATGAGAGAAAAACCGAAAGGTACAGACAGCAAATTAACTGATATCTCTTTTAAATTGCCCTTAGACGGTCGTATAAAGGGCTTAAGACACGGTCGCTGGTCGCATAAACGAGGTTGTTGCATACCAGAGGTCATTTATCATTGGAAGTGAATCCATCAGAAGTTTTCAGGTCACATAACGGAGGGAGTCCTATACCAGAGAGCCGGATACCGGAGGTTCCACTGTATTTGTTTTTATAAGCACTTGCTACGGTCACAGATGTCCAAAGGTGACTAAATAATCATAATCATCTGTCTGTCTTCACAGAATGATGTTTTGTTATTTGTATCAATTAACTACATTTTTACAAGCTTTTACATTTCATTTTCATTTTTTTTTCATGTCTTTCCTTGTCAGTCTTTAGCACTATTTTGTGGATTATTGCATTGTTGGAGTTTGAATGAGGAAGCAGACACGAGGTTATCCTGATGCAGCTATGATGGGTTGACAATTTTTAGATAAATTTATACATATCACATGGTATCTGTAACACATTTATTAACAATGGAAGTGTGTTTGCATGTGTTGCATGTTGGTGTGCCCCTGTGTGTGCTCACTCCCTACCCATCATCACTACGATTTGAAATCTACTCCAATGGTCACCGTAATCTGCGATTCTTCCCTTGGTGTTGCTGGATTCTTCTCTCTGCACGCTCTTTAGAGCGAGACGCACAGTGGAAAACAAACTGTGCGCAAGCGAGGAGAGGCTTGAAATTATGGAAATAGATTTGCGGGCAACAAAACAAGCAGCGCATGAGTCGGAGCAGCGTTACGAAGAGGTACGTGTGCCCTCCCAAAACCTACTAACTTTCATTTGTGAGAAAGCACAAGAGACTAAAAGTGAAAATAAAATAGCATCTGCTTCTTGCACCTTCACTAGCACTGTAGATAACAAAATGAACTCTTTTTTTTTTTTTTTTTTTTAGGGGGGGGGGGGGGGGGGACCATCTGGAGTTGTTTTTTCAGCAATACTTTAATAAAATTTTCGGGTCTTTATTCTCTTGTGCTTTGACACACTTGTGTTACTAGCAATATCCTGACGCTACTATCATTGTGTGGTCAAGGACTTAACCATGACTGAATGAGTCAGGTAGATCAGTGTTATTTATTACTTCATGCAGTCAGTGGTTCATCCTTCAGTCACACACATTGAAAATTTTTTACTAATGGAGTTGCATTTATTTTCAGATACATAACATGTGCAGGGAATGCACTGTTTCTTTCCTTGCAGGACTTGTAGGTGCAGCACTGTTGGAGTTTGATTTCAGAAACTTGCAGCTCCGTTGCAGCAATTAATTTGTTTAACTCTCATTCTGAAGCAACCAGCGGGCAGTTGGTTTTGTTTTTCAGCAGAATCACTGTGCATTTGTTACTTCATGTTGAGTTAGCGCACAAGTGCAGGTAAATTGACAATGTTGACTCCCTTTTGGTGCAGAGGTCGCAAAGTTTTGGAAAGCAGGAGCCTTGCTGCTGATGAGAACATCGATGGCCTGGAGGCTCAGCTCAAAGAAGCCAAATACATCGCTGAGGATGCTGAGCGCAAATACGATGAGGTGACCTTGACACTTCCTTGGCCTTGACTTTGCCTTGGCCAGAGTGAATGTCGTTGTTGTCACTAAGCTTTAACAATAGATTTTGTTTTTCCCCGAATGATGGGTTGACTGGCAGATGATTCGTTACAGCTTGTTTAAACATAATTGGTGGAAAAGAAGTGAGTCACAGATCATCTCCAGTAATGACCTTACCTGTCTTCCTGTTCAATGGAGATGATAATGAGCTCTTCAACAGCATGGTTAGCCTGAATGGAATGCAGTCTGCTAATGCATATTTGCGGATCGCTCTGCTCTCAACATGCTTCATTCACTAACAGTGCTCAACTTTGCGCAAAGAAGCTGGCAGGCAGTTGACCAATGTATTAAGTCATTTAAATGGTTAATTTTTGAAGGTGCTAACCATTCCTGTTCCTGCTGTGTTGTTTGATGTCTACTAACTTTTGTTCATTTTCTTTCAGATGCTCAGTATCTGAATCTGAGTCATTCTGATCATTGGATATTGTTTCTCAGTTTCATCATCACTCACTTACACTCATTTAATAACCACATCTGCCTTTTTATGTTCAACATCCTGCTATCTTTTTCTATTTCACACTGCCACTTGTAAGTCCTCTTCTGATTGATCCACTAGAGGTCGCAAGGCGCTGGAAAGCAGAGCCAATTCTGATGAGGAGAAACTAGAGTTCCTTGAGAAACAGTTAGAGGAAGCCAAGTTCATTGCTGAAGACACGGACAGAAAATATATGATGATGAAACGAGCACGCAGAATGCACGCCATGACCTGATGCCCCTCGATTAGTAGTCTTGTCTCGTGTGGGAGTCTCTCAGGGATATCAGATGAGTTTTGTATGTGAATGTGGTAGATGCAACATGGTTGTTCGTGGTCTTGTCCTAGATCCTTGTTGTAGATGATAGTGTACTGCATGATTGGTCGTGGCTCTGTCCTTGTCATATTGAGTTTTGTCTAGTTAGAGTTAGATCTAGAGTTTCTTTTAGATACACGTGACCCTTCCTCAGGTTTTAATAGCTCATTTATTATTGTTTTTTTAGAGGTTTTAATATTGGTAAATTTTAATAATGATATTTATATTAAATATCATTTTTATTAATTTTTAATTGGTATTTGGTAAATATTTATTTTATTGTATTGTTTTTATTATTCTGTTATTTAGATTTTTTTTCAATTTAATTTGAATGAAAGTAAGGGAGTATAATTTTATGTTATGAGCATGAGAGGGAAATTTGTAATACTATTTAGTTTTTTAAGTTTTTTTGCATTTGATTGAATTGATTATGCGTTGTTTTTTTTTATTGCTTAGGTGTTGTTTGACAAAGAAGTAAAGTTTGTGACTCTTTACATTGCTTTAATTTAAGTGAAAAATAGTTTTGAAATTAATTTTTTTTTGTGTTTTTATGTAAATTATTTTGTGTGAATTTGTATTTTATGTTATTTAATTTTTTTTGGTTTGTTAATAATTTAATATTGAATTGGGGGGGGGGGGGGGGGGGAAGGAGTGATTATAATGCAATAATGCAAATGGTCGAGTCATTCATGTTTTGTCTGGGGTTTGGAGTGGTTGTGCTTTGATCATTGTTTTGAAAGCCAATTTGTTTTCTCCCTCTTTTTTGCAGCCTCCTACCCTCAGTCCTTTTCCCTTTTGGGAAAGATCAACGTTACTGAAAAGCATGCCTTCACAAGAGTTGTTGTCGGTGTTTTTTAGTTCAGCTAGCTGAGAGAGTGCTGTTGGAAAGAATTAGAAAGAAGTGAAAGTTACTGAAGTGTGTGTGATGGTGATGTGAAAAAGATTGATTTGTTGAAATTACAGAAAAAATGGAATGAAAATTAAAATGAAGAATCTAAATATGCATGAGAAGACTAATAATATATAATTAAAGAGTAATTGTGTAATTTGTTAACAGGAAATGAATGAAGTCTGATTGATGAAAATTTTTTTTATATTTGTTTAAAGTTGCATGAGGAGTATGATTTCGATAAATAAGTCTAAGAAGTATTTAATCATGAAAACGCATGTTGGTAAGTTTTGTGTTTGATGAAGTCTGAAGATTATTTTTTTAAAATATTGGTTGTTTTGTGTGGATGTACTTTTTTTGAAGTTTGATGTTGATTTTTTTGTGTTTTTGTAAATGTGTTGTTTTTGATGAGATTATTTGATTGGGTGTGTTCTGCTGTTTTTGTCATGTTTGTTGGTGCCTTTGTGTTCTATCCTTGGCCGTTCAGAATCACTTTTTGATGTGCATTAAGTGGCTTTCTATGGCTTGTTGTTAACTAGAGTCTTGGGCTGTACGTAAATACATAGTGTAGTATTGATAGATTTGTTTTTGTTTTAGTGTTTTTTTTTTTTTTTTTTCATGTTTTTTTTGTTTTTGGAAGATAAATGTTTAATTGTTGTGATGTTTGATGTGGTGATGTGTTTTTTGGAAAGTTGTTATACAACTATTGAGGAGACTAGTAATACAATGGCACTATAATTGGGCTGCCCGTAAACTGGTGGAGGTGGACTTGGAGAGGGCTGGAGGTGCTGGATGCTGAAGCGTACTGCTTTGCTTTATTTTATTGTCACCTCAGTTAAGTTAGACTTGATAAAATCAACTCGTGTTAATTAATTATTTATTAAGTATTCAGTTGAAATATTTGAGAGGGCTAAATTTTAGTGTCAGTTGTTGTTTTTTTTTGTAGAGGTGGGTGATGTCTTTTTAAATAAAACATGTACAGTTTTGAAAACACTGTTTCAATTATTTTGAGTTATTTTTATCTGTTGGTTTTAAATACTGGTTCTGTTCAAATGTCAGAAGAAAAAATGTATTGCTGTTTGTGACTTTAAAAAAAAAGCTTTTAAATCTTTTTATAATTATTTGCATATTTGCAACTTTGAATTATGATGGAAAGTTCCATGTTTGATTCATGAAATGTTGAATGATTTGTTTGCCTTCTTTGACTTTGCGGTAGTTATGACTGAAGAAAGAATTCTCATTTTAAATGTCTGTGGTAGCTTTGCTATCCATGCCCACTTTTCCCTAAATATCCAATACCTGTTGTTTAACGTTTAAAAAAAACAACATTGTGGATTGGAAACAACTTCAAGAATAAACAGTAGAGGGAGAGAGTAGACATTATCTTTAGTCCATATTTGTTGTAGTAAAACGCATTTCTTCAGTCATAGTTCATACTAACATATCCATTTTTGCTGTTGAATTAATATGTTTGAAACATATCTTTCCATCATGAAATCTAAGCAGGTGACTTTTAATATAAATTCTCACCAGACGAAGATAATGAAATGTGCGATGTTGTGCAACGTGGGGACATTTGATTCAGACCAGTACTTGTTTACAATTAATTTATGTGATGCTGTTTGTTACGATTTGTTGAATTGATCTTTTTTGTCTTTCCATATACAGCGTACAACTATCTATATATTTGACAGGCATCGCATGCCACCCCCTTAATCTTCCCATTATTTCAAAATCGTTTGACCGAGTGCAGTTTTGCAAACAAAAGAGCTTGTCTCTTCAAAAGTGCTCCATGTTACAGATATTTGCATCTGAAAGAGATAAGCCTGTCAAATGTTTTAAGTATTAGTCAAACGTGTGAGTGTTTGTCATGGTTCTTATGATATGAATGTTTCAATCTTTGATTTGTATCATGTATGTATGTATGCCATTTGAAACATAACTCAAGTGTGTGGCTGTGTGTAACAAAATTGAGCATTCCACTTTGTGTGCATGCTACCGTTCTGTTGGGATTGTTGCCTTGAACATGCAGTTAGCTCGAAAGTTGGCTGTTACGGAGGCTGAATTGGAAAAAGCAGAAGAGAGAGCAGATAGTACAGAAAGGTAACTGTTCTATCTAAACATCATGGCATTAAAAAAAAAAAAAAATTAATGTGGGCATATTAATGAATTAATAAAATGTGATAAATAATTTTTAAAATTATTAATCCAATAATATATATCATACTGTAAGAAATATTTTTCTATTAAAAAGTTAAATCATAATTCATGAGACAAACATATTTTATGGGTTCTATTTGGAAGCCTTTTTATTTAATGGATAACATGTTTATAACGGTGTTATTAAAAAATAATTGGTGCGTTTATGATCAGTTTTGAAGTTCAAAAATGTTGTCCAAAAAACAAAAAAGACAAACTAAAAGTAGATATATCATGTCCATTTAATTATTAATAGTTTTTTTTTTTGTTGTTTTTTTGTGTTTTTATTTTTATAAATGTCAATAATGTTGTCCTACAGATAATAGATAAGTCTTTGGGGGGAAACTACTTTGAAATGACTGTTAGTCAACCAAATTACCAGTGACACAACTTTTGGCTGAAATAATGTGCATCTTTGGAGCTAGTTTCTAAACATTTTCTTATATTTTGAATGTATACAACTGACAAGTAGTGAGTCACAAAATTGAACATTTTGGGGATTCCACCAACAGATTGAGATTTTACATGAGTAGATGTTGACTGATTAAGGATAATTGCAGAACTACTCGCAATAATAATAATAATAATAATAATAACAATAATAATAGTTATAATACAGCATCCATTATTATTATTATTATTATCATTATTAATTGCGAGTAGTTTGACTATTAATTCTTAGACTGCACAATTGGCAAGGCTTTAGAGTGATCAGCTCAGTCCCTGACTCTTCACCTCTCCTACCCCACTTGCAACCTAGAAATGAAACGAACTCTTTTATTAATATTTGAAGTCTGGAGTCTCAGTGACTGACGAAGTCAGTTTCAATAGACTTTGCCCAGAATAAATACTAGATCAAAGCAGATTTTAACTGAGGTTTTAATGCTAAAGTTTGTGTAGGTGTATAATGAAAGTAAGTGAGTGAATCATTTCCTTCACTATCTTGTTATACTTAATGGATGGTCTGATTAAAACAAAAATAGTTTATTAGAAATTTAATAGTTTTCCCTAAGTAACCTTGCTGACTGTGCCTTAGGAAGTTTGTGTGTATTCCTGTGTGCTAACGGCATGTGTATGCAGCCTTGCATGGTGTGTCATTGGAATGTTTCAGGCGAATCAGAGAGCTGGAAGAACAAAGTTCTCACCTAACATCTAGCGTTAGAGCTTTAGAACAATGTGAAGAAAAGGTAATGTACCCTTGATTGATTGTTTTTCAACTTGCTTCCCTTCCATGTACACCATGTATAAATATCTTTCTTTCAGCACCTTCATCGACTTGTGTGTGTATGTGCTCTATCATGTAACATATTCATGTTTCTTTGGTTGCTTTTTATCCCTACATGTAACAGCTTGAGCACTCTTGTCATAATAAGCACAGCCTGTGGGCTACCAGGTAAGAGCTGGCAGACTGCTGCTTGTTAGTGTTGTGTATTTTTGTCACCTTGTGTTACAGTATCACTGGTTTGCCAGTCAAGCACTTCGCCATCACCTGCTGTGCACTGTCCCTGCCTCTTGTTTCACCAGAACTAGGCTTTGTGCATCAAACTGTGAAAAAACAGACCATATTTTGAGATTTGTAGCTCAATGGTTGTTGACAAAGATGACAGAATGCATGAGGGAAGTTGAAATTGCCAGGTAAATTTGTTGTCTGGTGGAGCAAGAGAGGGACAGTGCAGAAAGGAAAGGCGAACAGCTAGACAGCAAACAGGCCGCACCCAGCACCTTTACAAATTATATATATCTATATCTATATATAGATATAGATAGATAGATATAGATATATCAGCTTGTTTTCTTGGTTTGTGTGTTTCTTTGGACTCTCCTGACCACATCAGTCCCCATGCTAAACGGAAATCTAAGAATTTGCAAATCATCGGTGTTTGCACTTCCCCATGTGACTGCCTGCTCCAGTGAGATTTGTTTCTTTCAAGACACATTCTGTGCGAGATTGTCATGCAGCAGTTCCAGTTTTGAAGTTTCAAGACATTGGAATGAAGCAGAGAATGGGGCCTGATGTCAGAGAGGAGGGAGGCTAACAAACTGCAAACGACCCTAGCTCTCGGTTGTTTTCGTTTTGGTTGGACCAGGCTTTTGGTCATTGTTGCCCGCCTGTCGTTCAGTCTGACTGTGCTGTACATGACGTAGCTGCCTTGTGTGCACAGTGTGTGCTGGAGGAGCTGTCTTCGTGCCCCCTTTGCTCACTCCTTCATTGGCATGCACTCCACTTCAGTAGAGCTGAGGTCTGCGCCTGAAATCTGTCACCACAACCACTGTTTTCTCAGTTTGGCTGGAAACATATCATTTCAGTGGAAAATAAAAGAAAAAAAATAAAGAATGAACTGTATTTCTTCTCTGAAGACCTAACACTTGTTTTATCTGTTAACTTTTGTTAACCGTTTGTCGTGACTCTGTTTATAACAATTGAGCGGGATAAACGGATTTGGGGTAGTGAATCAAACGGAGAAGCAGTACAGTCTGTAAGGCGCTTACTCTCACTGTTAGACAAAAAACAAGCAAAGTTCTGTGGTGATCATGTGCCGCTTTCTGTTTCTCTCTTCTCCTCTACAGCAAATGTTATGAACTGGACGAGCAGCTTCATATAGTGGGTAACAATATCAAAACCCTCGCCATTCAGAACGACCAGGTAAGAAACCGAGCTGGGGACTTTGCAGTTTGCACCGCGCATTTTTCTAGCTTTAAGTTCTTGTTAGAGGGTTGTTGCGTTTGTGAACCTGCAGCCTAGCAAAGTGCCGAGCTGGCTGACTCAGATCAAACACTGACTCGAGCAAACTTACAAATAACCTGGGCCCTCCATATGCTGTCTTATTGTCTTGCAGGAAGATCTTGGAGTTGGAAGAGGAGTTGAAGGTTGTGGGCAACAATATGAAATCTTTGGAAATCAGTGAGCAAGAGGTACCTAGTCTGACCTCTCACCAAACATTTTGTCCTGTTTTCGCATGCCGCCACGATACAGAAGAAGCCTGGCCTGCATGTTATTTTTGAGAGAAAAAAAAAAGACAAGAGAATATTTTTTTGTGCGTCATCTCGTTCAGTTTTAAACCTTGGTAATATTTTTCGCGTGCTAGCTTTTTTATTTGTAACGTCAATGCTTGTCTGTCAGCACAGTGATGATACTGACCATCAGTCATGTATTGGCAGTTTTGACTGTGCGTGGAAGCATCGGCAGGCTAGGACTTGATTGGTGTAAAATCCCCTTTCACACAACCAAACCCATTTATACCACAAAGACCAACTCGTCCTGAGGTCCTTTAAAGTACTACCCCACATCCAGACTAGGAATTGTTCATATTGTCCCACTCTAGTTTGTGTTCCTGCCTTTTTCTCCCAAAGTCTAGGCTAAAGTGTGAACTTCCATTGTAGTTCTTGCTAGCCCATTTACCCCAGTGTACAACTGGGTTGTGCCTGTAAGAAATACAATTATTTTAGTACAAATTGTTGAAGTGTATTTATAAAGCTGTTCAGTCATTTAAAAAAATCTTTTCACATAATTAATGATACTTTCTAATGTGTAGTCTGCTTTTGGGTGGACAGCGACACAAATTGAATTCAGTATCTTAGTCGGGTAAGAGAAAACTGCCCCCGATGCTCCACTGATTTGAGTTGATTTCCTCCCCATTGAGAATGTCCCAATTTAGTTCTATTTTCAGATGAGCATCCAAATTTGCATGAAAGAACAGTTTTGTAACAGAAAGCCAAGTACAGTATAACTGAAATATGTGAAGATTTAAAAGTTTTAGCGCAACTAACCTCACTTCTTTTCTAACACCACTGTGTATCATATTTGCTTCTAGTCTCATCCTTTAGAAACTTCATGCATGTCATTTGTCAAGGAACTGCTCTCGGAATACATTTCAGCTGCATTGTCCTGATGACAGTTGTCGCGTTTATAATACAAGTTAATTTTGTGTGTGTAAAAATGATAGATTCGTTTTCATTTTTATTTGAAGTAATAGGCTAGGCAGCATTCTGGTATTTTCTTTTAGATTTTTATTTTATTTGTTAAACTATACTACATCATGTCATGTAGGTGTGCTGTTGTGACAACTATACTAGTCAACTCCAAGTGTGCCATCTAAGCAGTTTCAACTAATGCGTAATAAAAGTACAGTTTTAACCTGCATGCTTGTTCTGAATACTAATTTTAGCTGATTCTATTTGTGTTTTAAATGTCCGTACATGTATGTTTCAAGCTGAGAAAAAGTGTAGATTTGATGAATAAGTACATAACATTTGTAGTAAGCTTTAGCTCTGGTTCTTCAAATGTTCCTGCAGTGACTGGAAGTTGCCACTTGCTTTAGAGGTTATGATTACTCTTGCTGTTTACACGGTCTATAATTATCTGTACAACTTTTCACATTGCATTTAGTCTTTCTCTTTTCAATTTTGAATTTTTTTTTTTTTGTCCAATCGCTATCTATATTTACATCTTATTCTACTATTTTCATATTATGGAGCATCCTGTCATAACATCCGTGGTTTCTTCCTCATTAACATTTCTTTACTGCATCAATTAACATGGTTGTTAGGTTAGGAGATGGAGCTGCATTATCTTCACATATTTCAGTTCTGATTTGAGGTAACGAAAACATTTTTACCTTGAATTCAGCACTGTTTTGCTTTTCTAAGTGATGCAAAATATCCTTTTGGGTAACATAAAGAATTTAAAATTTGTAAAATTCCGTTTAGAAATGTTAAGCTCTAGTTGAGGGAAGAATCTTCCAGCGCTAAAATCACCCCGCTGTCTGGAGCAAGATAGCCAACAATAATGTTTGTTTTTAATGGCACAGTGGCACATTAAGGTCTGCGTGTGTATTTTGTGGTACCTGTTTGTGGATATATAAAGTCACTGCTCGTAAAATAAGATGCTGCATTTAGAGAGGTATTAAGTTCGTGCCAGGTGATGGCTTGACGGTGACCAAAGCAAGAAATGATGGGGTTGGTTATTTTTATAAATGGTGAGTTGGGGAAACGTTTGAAATCGCATTACTGATTTATCAAGATTAAAGCTGTTTTGTTCCTTTTGTTGTTGTTGTACTGCACCTTTTGCCAGTATTTTGTTGGAATCTGTTCCTGATTGAAATTTCCAGCTTATTTTCAATCTTGCTTGCTTTGGTCTCGCGTCATATTCTGACTTACTATTTTGTGCTTACTATTTTATGCTTTGTTTTGCAGAATTTGATGCTATATATTAGCATAATTACAGAGACATTATATTTTGAGTTGCATATTATATGTAAAGATAATTTTATTGCATTTGCAGTGTGGCAACTTCCAGGAAATCATTCAGAATGATCAAAGAAAAAAACATTAAATTATTACTAATAATTTATAGTTGGAGAAAGCTAAGCTTATTTTTTTGAACATGTTTAGACTTGAGTCAATAAAAACATTTATGGCAACCTTTATTTTCATTTGATTGACTCACATGCATAGCATGTCTGCCGTCTATGTGCACAAACTTTAAAGTGTCTAAGTACTTAGAACCTATTTCAACTGTCACAACAAAACTTGGTAGTGTGGTGTATACCCACGAGATCTCAAAAATGATCGGTGAATAAATTACTTGACTTCAAGGTCAAGGTCACAGGGTCATCAAATGTTAATCAAAGATTTTTTCAAAAAGTTTCATTTTTTGTAGGTTATTAATTTTGAACTTATGATTCTTTGATGCATGATAACTATGAACGAGACACACATACTATGCAAATTTGGCCAACCTCACTCCAATCTCAAGGTCACTGGAGCTGTCCAAAGTCAGTCTGTATAGGTACTTACAAGTGACCTTGACCCTAAACTATGAGAGATATAAAGTCAAGCTTGTGGTATTTAGAGATGATAGATTGATCTTTCATATAAATTACTGTTTTTGCGTTCATCTTGGAGGTCAAGGTCATTTTAGACATTGGAAAAACATTTAAAAAATAGGTCATTGTACAGTGGAATGGCTGTTTATATAACCCAATGACAATGCTTGCAACAACATTGGTTATTTGATTAACCATGCATGAGAGGTCACATGAATGTCAAGGTCACTGAAGGTCTAGGTCATCCCAAGGTCACCGTTGTTTAGTATTTTTGGTATAAATTGCTGTAGTTTTTTTTTTTTTTTATAATACATGTGTATTTGGAGCCAGAGGTGAAGGTCTAGAGCATAGAAAGATCAAAATCGATATTACTTTACATTGTAATGCCACCAGTCCATTTTTTTTCTTCTGGGCACTCGTTTTCATGTTAAATATTGTGAGTTTTATTAGGAGCATGTGAATTATATGGGTTTTGCCCTTCTAATTTTTATTTGTTTATTATTTAAGGAAATAACTGTGCAACAGTAACAATTATAGCACTGTGTTTGAGAACATTTACCACAAGGTGAGAAAAAAATTCATTCTCATAGAGGAAGATTTATGAAGTTTGAAGTATTTGGTACGGTAAGAGTTTTGTCATATGTAAATTGGTACGTTGTGATGGTTTGTTTGAACGCTGATGCTGCGGTTTTCAGGCGTCCCAGCGTGAGGACAGTTATGAGGAGACGATCAGGGACCTGACGCAGAGACTCAAGGATGTGAGTACATGCATACATCACCATACTTCGTGTTGCGCCTAACTTAGATGGCATGAACGCAATGCATTAACGCTGCATGCACACAAATGATGGCGAGAAGTTGATGTTGCCTGATGCAGCAGATGCATAGCGATGTTTTAAAAATGATATTGTGAACAAAATAAGTGTAAGGTGCTAGCTTTTTTTCTCAACAATGGACACTTCAGTAACATGTGAAATATCTGAAGTTTTGTGATGTTGTCATCTTGACAATATTGTATTTCCATGTTCAGAAAGTTATATAGCAGTATTGGACATTATGTTCAAAATGTTGGAGGTATGGTCTTTTTTGTTGGAAGATTTGGTTCTTGTTGTTCATTTCTGATGTTGATGATCGCTTCCAGGCTGAGAACCGTGCCCAGGAAGCTGAGAGAACCGTGTCTAAGCTGCAGAAGGAGGTGGACAGATTGGAAGGTAGAGTGGCTTGCCTGCACTGGAGTGATCCCCCCTGCCTGATCGTCTTGTTTTATGCTACTACTTAAAGCATGATTTTTCAGGTGCATCAATCCGCAACAAGAAGACAGAAAGTCCTGAGCAGAATTGAGGGAATGCTGCTGATGATTGTTTCTAAACGTTGTGTTATTGTTTTTTTTTTTTTTCAGTGTGTATGACAGCATTGATGTAATGTAGCCTGATTTAACTTGACAAGAAATGTTGACTAAAAAATGATCAGTGTGAATCGATTCATTGGCTTCGTGACGTTTGTAACGTTTCTTTTATAACTCGGAATTGTACGATTATTCCATACTTTTGTGCATGTGATATTATGAATTGGTTATCGTACATATAATTTATAGAGTGTTTGGCAATATTGGGAACAGTTGGTCACAAATGCCAATGCCGAGAAACACTTACCATCATTTAGCATAGTTGGAATTGATATGCTAACAGCATGTTCATGAAAAGTGCAGTGTTTGCATGATGTTTGCTTGACAGATTGCAGCGAAGTACGAAGTGCTTGAACGCGAGAAAGTCCATCTGGAAAAATTGCTTGAGCGAGCTGAAGGTGGGTTTTTGCAATGCAGCATCATGTACTTGATACTTGATGTACTTGTACTTTACCAATAGGAAACATGAATTTACAAACTTGTACCAAGCAACGAACACCTAGTGCCATTCATGCACTTAGCATCCACACCATTTTTATACACCTACAAGATTTATTTTAAAACGTAAGGAAATACTTTTTATTATCAATTACACTTATAGTGCAGATACGTTAAGCCTAACAAAACATGCGTGCATTCTACAAATTAATTTTTTAAATATTTGTATTGAAGTAACATTAAGGATTTTATAGCCTAATGTAATAGTTAAAGTTAGTCTTTTTTTTTTTTTTTCAAATGCATTTTGTGGTAACCTTTGTGTGATTCTTTTAGAACTGCTACCCATTATTTTGGATACAGTTTTTATATGGAATGTTACATCAGAGTTATTTGGATTATTTATTTGTTGATTGCTCAGAATTAACCTCTGCTGATGCTTAATAAATTTATACCATAAAGAATAAATAATGTCAAACAAGGCCAAGTTTTTCCACTGCCTATATCAGACATGCCTACCCGTACAGAATTTCCGTATTTTTTCAGGAAATTTGAAAAACTCGGCAAGCGCTACGGAAAATACGGATATTTGTTTTACAGTACGGAAATTTTAAAAAATGATAAAGAAAAAAAAATCGAAATCGTTGGCCTGTGGTAATGCACCGCATGACCTTTTTCCGAAGGTTTAATGCCGCAATGCGCAGTCGCAGTGGAGACCTGTGACATCAAAGTTTCCGGTAGAGGCACCGAAGTTTGCCGAACCCGTTTTTGCACAGTCGCAGTAAAGATCGGTGCTCGTGAGACAGAATTTAAAACATGGCGTTCAAACAAATGGCTAAGCAAAGTGATTGTGAATCTGAATCTTAAAAAAAAAAAACGCGCAAAGGGCAGACATTTCTTGCCTCGTATTCGGAAAAGTGTCCTTTCGTTATTCGCGGCAGCACTGACTCAAAAGTACGATTTGTGCCAACCAGTTTGGCATCTCTGCCGGTGATATGAACAACATCAAGCGGCACGCGGAAGGCCCACAGTATATGAAGAATTACGAGGCTTTGGAGAAGAAAAAGAACATTGTGGCAGCAAATCAATCTATCACTGGATTCTTCGCATAATATCAAAAAGGATGAGTGCAAAAGCAATAGGTAGTAAAAGTAAATACGGAAATCGTAATAGTAATACTGAAATTTGAAAAAGCTAATAGTAATACAGAAACTTCAAATTGAGGGTAGGCATGTCTGCTATATACACTCAAATTGTACACTGACAGTGGTTATCAAGTGCTTGTACTATATAGCATGATGATGTGTGCTATGCCAATAATGTGACATCTCTTTGTGCTACTATTAGTTTTGTTGTGTGAAAACTGCTTGCTGCATGGGTCGGGTTGGTGTGTTGTTGCCGTGTTGCAGACGAGTTGGAACAAGCGCGTCTTGTGAATGTTAAGCTCCAGGACGACATGGACCAGTGCATTGGAGAGCTCCAGAATCTGTAGCCTGTCCCCTATCCCTGCTGCTGACATAGCTTCCACTTCAGGTCCTTAATAACCTTTTGCGGAGTTTCTTACTCCACAGATTGAATCATTTGCATTACAATTGACTGACTTGAAATTATAGTGGATTTTACCCGTGAAAATGTTTTGTAGAAATTTCTTTTTTAGTTGCAACTTGCCATGACTTTGTTGTGGAAATACTAACAGAATGGTAATGAGTGCTTCATTGAAGGTTGAAAGTGCATTGACAAGAAATTGGATTAAAGTGATTTTGGTGAAGGGTGAGCAAATTAAGTATTTTGATGTTGAAGAGGGTGCTTCATCTCGTTGGTGTGGGTAAGTGACAAGTTCAGACCTGTGCACTTGTACGAAAAAATCGTACAATATACGATTTTTGAACCATTGTACGACTGGTTTTCACGATTTTTTTCGATTCCCACCCACCCACTCCCCTCCCCCCCCAAAAAAAAAATCTCACGATTTTGCGCTGATTTTCTTTTGGACAAGGCTAGGAAAAGGAATATAAGAAGCTTGTGCCCCTCTGGCAACTACAATGAAGGGAATCCTTTGCATTCCAAATTCCAATGCACAATGTGAGAGGCTCTTCAGCATGCTCAGGAAGAATGTGACTGAGCAGAGGGCCTCTCTGCAACAAGACACCACAGAAGCTCTTATGGTGGTCAAGGCCATCCCAGGGTCTTGTCTTGATTCAGAGAGGCAGCTCTCTAGTGAGACCCTTGGCATGCTGAAGATTGCTCACTACAAAAGAAACCAAGTAAAGAAGTAGGGACCTAGGGTGTCAATGAGAAGTGAATTGAACAAGTGCTGTGAATGTGTAAAAACAGAGGCTACAGATGATTATGCTGAATAAAGGCAGCCTTTATCAGAACTGAAAAGGTGTGTGTGTTGTGTTTTTGTGTCGTATTGGAGTTCGAGAAAAAAATCTTCTGATTTTTCATCCAAAATCTTCTGATTTTGAAAATCTAGGGTGCACAGGTCTGCAAGTAACATTTGTTTTAGGAATTGCCATGCTAACAAAAATGGTTCTTTTTAATGATGTGCTGTGGCTCGTCCACCAGGTGTAGATAGGGCTCAAGGGGTGGAAAAGAATTTGGTGGCAAGGTATAAAAGGTGGAAATTTCAAGAAGTTTTAAAATAGGAAACGAACATTTTTGGTTGCTACCTACAGCATGGTTTTACAATATTTTACTACTTTTTTTTTCTCCCTGTGCAGATGAATTGTTGGCAGAGAAGGAGAGGTACAAGAACATCAGTGACGAGTTGGATCAGACCTTTGCTGAGCTGGCAGGCTACTGAGAAGGTGGATTCGCCCCCTTCCTCATCCAGCCAGCTCTCCTCTCACTCCACTGCTGTTTATGTTGCAAATCTCACTACACTTGTACATTTTTGGTCTGTTGTCGAGAAAACAAAACATGGATACGAAGCCTCTACAACTCTTCACTTATTATTATTACTTACTGCCTGTTTTTTTAAAATAATTTTGGAGTGCGTGTATGAAGCAATGAGTTGACCAAAACGTCAAAGAAAGATATATTGATTTTTATTTTTTTGTAAAATAAATAAATGTTGCTTGTACCTGTCATCTTACTGTACAAAGAGAGGACTGTAAAGAAATGCGTTTTTGGGTGCAGCCAAAAGCTGCTGGTGGTACTATATGGATGGGCCTCAATCCCAGTCGCTGCATCCCCCGTGCAGGAAATGTTGGTAAAGCACCATCATGATCTGGCTAACGCAGAGTGATACGATTGATGATCATTTTCTTTCAAACATTCTTCTCATTCTTGTGTCTGCTGATGTGTGAATAAGGCTTTTATGGAGTCTTTGTTTTTGTGTCAACGTTTTGTAGCACAAGTCATTTTTAGTTGATTCGGTAGAGGATCATAACAGATTATTTTGCTGCGATGTAAAGATTTCGAGAGAAGGTGTTGAAGCCTTTCCTGCACTTGTAGTGGCTGCCTTAGTACCATGGTACCTTTTGGCTTTTTTGGTTTTTGTAATGGAAATTTGGACAATAGCTCATTACTATTTTGATATATCACGCTCTGTGCCATTAAAAAGCACGCTAGATGCCGTTACCTAACTGAAGGCCACAGGATGGGAGACCGAAGTCATGGTCATGAAGAGTTTCTGGGTCATTCCGCCAGTCTGTCCACACACATGCCAAAGCTAGAAAATTTGAAAAACCCAGTAGAAAAGAAGAAAAGGAAGAACTATTTGCCTAGGGAACAACTTTGGCATTATAACAACTACATTCTTACAAACATCAAAGCTCACTGACCACTTTACTTCTTCGCCCACTTAGGCCGTGTCGGTCATGTTATTTCGCATTTCATGTTTCATCATGTGTACAAATATTTTTACGCCATCACTTACAATTTATTATAGACACCCCTATTTAGTTGGCTTTTTTTCCACAATGCATGTGATCTGAGATCATAGGAAAAATGTTCGGTATTTATTTTGTATGTACTTTTTGTTCTCTTTTTGTTGTTGTTTGTTCTGCTTGAGAGAGAGGTGGCCATCCTGAAGATTAGTTTCATCTGATGATATCAAACGTGTAGAATCTATTCTACTGAAGATTTTGTACAGATAGTTAATTACACTTGTCGGTGAATTTTTTTTTTTTTTACAACCAACTTCTCAAAGTGATAACTTGGAAGATAAACTAAAACATCTAATGTTTCTTAGTTAATATATTTTGTACTTGGCTTTTTATTGCTAGCTTTCAGTAATTGTGCAAAGAGAGGAACTTCAGTTTCTGTACTTTGCTTTATCTCGTCTCTATAGATTACTACCATCATGAGTTATCACTGTATCGGTGTATTTGTACACAGTCTAGACTATTCCTATTGCTGCTTTGCTAAAAAGGTTCCTGGATATTGCCAGAGATTTTTTTTTTCAACAATAAAATTCATCTACTTCCCATACCTCGTTTGGCATTTTAAGTGGCGGGTGTGTTTTTCACCATGTTATGTCTTTTTATCTTCTGTCTTTCAGTGTGTATTATGTCTTTCCCTTTATTGTTGTTGAATGAATTTAAAGGAAAATTTAACTTGTTTGACTTGCGTGCATAGCAATGTGAGTCTATTTACTCACACCCTCCACCCCACCCCATCCCCAATCAAAAAAAGTCTAGATTTTTGCAAATCTGTGAGAGATGACTAAATTGTACATTAAAGAGATTTTAAAATGATTTAAAAAAACGTCCGTCCGTCTGTGCAAATCTTGCAAATGGATTAATATCTCAGAACCTATTTAAGCTATCCCAACCAAACGTGGTAAGATGGTGTATACCCATGAGACCTCATAAATGATCAGTGAATAAATGACGACTTCAAAAACAAAGAATCGCCATTTTTGTTGACCCAGAGACATTAACAACTGTTAGTAAAAAAAATGATTTTTCACAAAATTTCACTTAACACTACAGGAAAGTATGCTAAACTATAAATAAATAACATTTTTCATTACCACTCATGCGAACACAGATGTAATCAGTTGTAAGCATTAAGAGTAATAATCATAGACAATAGCAATCATGACAATATTTTTATACATGTGCACACAGCTAGTACACAAACCTTTGGAGCTCGACAGATAACTCTTTTGAGCGCAAACACACGGATCTTCTTCCAAAGCTGAACCTGAACCCAATCTAGCGTTTTGGATACCTAGTTTTGTTTTCAATTTAGTAGTCTATGGATGCCAAACAAGACAATCTCATGAATCGAGTAATAACTATATGGAAAATACTACTACTTTCTGTTAAGAAAATGGAAGAACATCACAAACCTCACGGAAGAAAATTCACAACTGAAAACAAAAGTAAGGTACCTTCAAAACGTTCTTAAGGTTTGTGATTAACTTCAAAAGATGCATGCAAATACATGCTAATTGAGTGTTTATGGTCAGTAATTTTAACTTAAGATTTCTATTTGTTTTCCTATTAAATGTTGGCTACAATTTATATTTTAAATTTTGGTTACCATTATCTTGCACTAATCTCATTTCTTTTTCCCCCACCCCCAAAATCAACTACACAAAATGTAATTAGTAAAAGGTTCATTTTTGCCCACATAATAAGTTGACTGACCCAAGCTGGCAGGTCAAAAGGTACTGTTCCAGGGAAAACGACCCCTCAACTTTCTAGGTCAAAAAAGTGTTGAGACAGGTTTTAAAATTGAAAAGCTGATGCACCTTCATCATCTTTAAGGTATAGGAATGGCACAAAAGAATTTGCAGAACTTTAAAGGAATGTTTTACTTCTCTCTCTCTCTCTCTCTCTCTCTCTCTCTCCTCCTCTCTCTCTCTCTCTCGCTCTCATCTATCTCTCTCTCTCTCTCTCTCTCTCTCTCTCTCTCATCTCTCTCTCTCTCTCTCTCTCTCTCTCTCTCTCTCTCTCTCTCTCTCTCTCTCTCTCTCTCTCTCTCTCTCTCTCTCTCTCTCTCTCTCTCTCTCTCTCTCTCTCTCTCTCTCTCTCTCTCTCTTCTCTCACTCTCTTCTCTCTCTTCTCTCTCTCTTCTCTCTCTCTCTCTCTCTCTCTCTCTCTCTCTCTCTCTCTCTCTCTCTCTCTCTGGTTATAATAAGAAGGCACACGATTTTAACACATATGTAATAAAAATACTACAATATAATAAACTTTACAAAGCAACAACTCTCTCTCTCTCTCTCTCTCTCTCTCTCTCTCTCTCTCTCTCTCTCTCTCTCTGGTTATAATAAGAAGGCACACGATTTTAACACATATGTAATAAAAATACTACAATATAATAAACTTTACAAAGCAACAACAATAAAAATTGTAATTTAAAAAAAAAAAATCAATTATGCATCGTAAGTATACTTTAAAATCCAATGCATCAAATGTACAATTTAAATTCAAGCATCATTCTGAACAAAAAGAAAAAAAATACTTGACACATAAATCATGACTGCATGTACTCTACACAAGCACTAATCACAAAATATTATCTATAATTATATTGCTGTTAATGTTGGAATCCTAAGAATACAGTTAATGGACATGAAGCCTACCAAAGAGCTTAATGATAGAAAGAGGAGGAACTTGGTACAGAACCGCGAGACGAAAGGTATGAGTTATGCTCCCTTGTCGACATGCTGAAAATGGCTCGTGGCAGAAAGTCAAAAGGCGACCGAGTGAAACAGGGCGGTGACATTTGCACAGCCATCAATTGCCATAATGCCAGATACAAGAAAAGTTGTGTTGGCAAGTCCTTTTTCAAATTTCCAAGAGACAAAGAAAGGTAAATTGCAATTGAAAAACTTCATTTTTTTGTGTTTATGTAGGCCTAAACTAAGACCGCTGCAGTGTTGTTAGTGTTAAAACAATCGGAGAGCGGCTTGAATGATTAATGTTATACCTATGTGCTAAATCCAAAACAGTTTGCTTGCTGACAATTTACGTTCAACAGGTCGCTCACTGTTTACGTGATTGCTAGGTTATTTGACTATATTTGTGCTTATATTTCAAAAGTAGATGTCAGATTGGCAGTTTGGCTTCGTCAAACTGCTTATGTTAACAAGTTAAATTAGACTAAGTCTGTTTTCTCCTCGTGATCAAATACTGTGCAAGATAACCCCTCACCTAGGCACAAAAATAGTCCTTGATCTGTTGTAATCCCTTTTCGTTTGAGTGTAAACTGGAAAAAAACTGTAATGTAGAAACTCAGTCCTTGTTCTGATCTGTGAATTTCTGCGCATTAGATCTATATTGCGTGGAATGTTGTAGTCTAGGTTCTGATTGTTCTGTCTGATTAATTAATTATTTTCCATGAAGTGACTGATGTTATTCCTCCAAAAGGCGACCGAGTGAAACAGGGCGGTGACATTTGCACAGCCATCAATTGCCATAATGCCAGATACAAGAAAAGTTGTGTTGGCAAGTCCTTTTTCAAATTTCCAAGAGACAAAGAAACATATAAAACGCACTGCTCGAATTTTACCAAAAATCAAATGTCAAAAATACATAAGGTGCACCATAATATATAAGATACACACACACAAAAATTATAACCAAAGCTTGATAGATTGCAGCTTGAAAGTCATATGTCCTTCGGATGAGAGTATAAACCGAGGTCTAGTCTGTGTCGCATACATTCCATCATAACGGACTTTAAAGATCCTGATGCTCATGTCCTAGACGGGTGAGTGCCGGTGACAAGAAAACACCCAGCATGCACCTAGGTCCTTCTCCCCCATCCCTGGCTGCCCAGGATTGTGCTCAGCTGTCCGGGCGTCAGACCATGCGCCCAAAGGCTGCGGGTGGGCGTCTCGGGCGGCTTGAGTTAGATCCTGTATCGGCCAGCGCCTTGAGCAGCTCTTGAGCTAAAAAAGCGCTATATAAGAACGATTAAATAAAATAAAAAATAAAAATAAATAAAAATTATTAAGCCAGTGATGTGGGAGGTGAGAGGGTTGGGGATAGGGGGACACCTGATATAAATTAAATTCACACTATTAGTGAAACATTTTGTTATTGTGCTTTATTGTGATTAATTGATTGAATGACAGAGCTCTCTCTTCCCCCAACCCCCCCCCCCCCCCCCCCCCTCTCTCTCTCTCTCTCTCTCAAGATTACGGATTAACACAGTTTCGGATAAATGAAACAGTCTGTCATGCATATTTTAATTTTAAAATATCTGTCGTTGATTAAAAAATAATAAATTCCAGGGCAGAAAACGAACCTATGACATACACACATAAGCAGCATAAAAGCACCTAATAAATGTCAATAAGTAAACATAAAAAAAAAAAAACAGCAGTAGCGGAATATTAATAATAATGATGGTTAAAAGTTTGGTTTTTGCAAACGTTGCCATAAAAATGTTCTTTTGCAATGGCATAGGCTCAATAAGTTACCACGCACAGATCATTCATATAGCAGATGATGAAATATAGCCAGCCCGAGCAAAGGGAAATAATCCGTGAGAGCATCTCGCATTTTTGTATATGACATAATGGAAGTTCCCCCTCTTTCCGTAATAAGCTCTTTGAGCCTACCCTTATTTTGAAAGAAAAAAATTCCCTCTCACAAAATCCAGGAGCCCCAAGTGAACACCAAAGTGAAACAAACTTAAAAGTCACTATGCAATATTTTTGTTTTGTTTTGTTTTGTTTTGTTATAGGGTTGAGTTGTCAAGCAAATTTAGCAGGAACTATACACTTCCAAGAATCAGTGTCCATACTAATATAATTATTAAATATTCTAGACACTATTCCATGCCAACAACGGTTTTATTTTCCATAAACGTAACAAAGTTTTGGTCATAGCAATGACATAACGATGCTGAAAACTATTTCCATATATATACTTTTCCAAATGTACCCACAGATTGCATCGTTTCATTCCAATCTGAACAACTTAACATCAAATCTTACTGTAACTTCTCTAAAACAAGATGCATTACTTCAACCTAACTACTCCTCCACAACACTGTCTTGATGGAGTGGCCACTGAAATCAATGTTGATATAACCCACATCAGGATCATGAATTGACAACTCCACACCAGTACTTGCCCTGTAAACAAAATGCAGACACCGAAATAGTAACCATGTCAAAGCATATATGGCGGTTTAACGAACAAGAAACTAAGCAATAACAAGAATCAACTACTGTATTTTTTAAACTAAAATATAAGCTGCTATATCCAGTCTTTTACGGACTAATAGCTACGCGATACATATAAAACGCACTGCTCGAATTTTACCAAAAATCAAATGTCAAAAATACATAAGGTGCACCATAATATATAAGATACACACACACAAAAATTATAACCAAAGCTTGATAGATTGCAGCTTGAAAGTCACATCATTAGTCTTTTAGGCATCGCTGACTGTGGGTTGTTTCTTCATATTGCGGCACTCAGTGAATGTACAGCAGTAAAAAATCTGAGTGAAGTGACCCCAGTGTATACCCGTTCACTCAAACATGAGTTGTTTGTATTGATGCGAGTTGTCTGAATGCAAACTGTTTGTGAGTTGTTTTAATTCTTATTCATGGTTTCCTTCCGAATGTCATACTTCTGTCAACTTCAATATGACTGAATCTTGACTTTGTTCTTACAGATTGTAGTGACCCATTAGGTGCAACATATATAATATTTGTAAGACACATGAGTCAAATTTGAGGAAACACATATCAACTTGAGGTATGTCAAAATAGGGCTATAATTACACTTAGACCTGAGTTTTAGTCATAGCAGAAAGAAAGAATTAAGAAAGAAAGAATATGTATTAAGAAAATAAGTGAATACCTGTTCAACAGAACCATAGCCAAAATACCATCAGGTCTCATGAAAGCTGTATATTCTATACCTGCATCTGCCCCATGTAATTCAACTGAAATGTGCTTCGATCCTGGTATGAGGAATTTGCTGTAGAAACAAAGTAATAATTTTACTACTACTACTACTACTACTACTACTACTACTACTACTACTACTACTACTACTACTACTACTACTAATAATAATTTAACATATGTAACCCTTAACCACTCTTTACAAATGTGTTGTAATATTTCAAAGTGTGTGATTGTGTTTGTCACTATGAAGATCAGAAAGACATTCAATAATGCATCCATTATGCAAACAAGATCTGTGTCCACAACGACGCTGATGTTGAAAATATACTTTACAAATCACAGTTTGTCTTGTAGCTTGTTGAGTTCAGATACAACATAAGTGGTTAAGAAAGGGGGATTAAAAGAAACAAACAACAGTGAGTAAGGAAAAAATACAAATAAAAAAAAAAGGTCAAGGTAAATAGACAGAGAAGGCCTAAAAACGACAAGCAACCTGGTATTTACACTAAGGCTGACCTGAATAATAATAATAATAATAATAATAATAATAATAATAATAATAATAATAATAATAATAATAATAATAATAATAATAATAATTATAATTATAATTATAATAATATCCGTTCTTCGAAACCCATCGGTCGACCCAGAGATCTGCAGGGGTTGACTATAAGCAGTATTTAAATAATAGGGCTTGGAATTTTCACAACTTCTCCAAACTCCTTAGACCAGACAATAACATAGTTAGTTAGTTATTCATATTGCTTACAGGGTCCAGTGTACTGCAAAGAGCCGAATCAGAACCACAAAATCAAGACACAACTTCGCTGAAAGAGGACTTGCCCCTGATCCGCATAAAAGATCTGCCGAAACAACTCTAGTGGTAAAACTGAATGTACTCCACCAGCTCGTCACTTTACAATAAAGACATCCCATGCAGGGGACTCTGAGACTATACTCTAATTAATCGAACCCCTGTTTACAAAAACAAAATAGAATATAAACATCATTATAAAATATCAACAAAACACATACATATAAAATGCCTACATTGCCAAATAATATAACATCATAGGAAGCCCCAGGTGACCACCTGGCAGTAAGCGTCCAATATTCCCAAGCTGATCCAACAGACCTCACACACAAATGAGGAGTTTTGTTTCAGAAGAGTTTTCAAGAAAAAAGGTAGGTGACTGGTCTAACAAAGAAGAAGATAGTGTAGTAGATTGATATAGCAGAGTAGGAATGAGAAAGAACAAAGGAGAAAGATAGCGACAGTGGGAATTTAAAGCACACAATTTCCAGAAAGTGTGGATACTATTTATACTGGAAACCCCCGGCACCCCTACGGGGTAAGACAATAACATGTTGAGCCATTCAACTCAAAACTGCGCAGTAACATAAAATAATACTCATCAGAAAATGGCACATGTTTCCATAATACAGACAAAATATGAAATTACAGTAAAAATAGTAACTACATAGTAACAAACTTTGGATGGAGGGTCAGTTTTAGTTACAATTGTTGTTAAAAAAAAAAATTCTAAGAAAAATTTAGATTTTTCCTACTAGAAAATTTTAGAAAGACGTACAGAAATCAAACTTCCAGATGGAGCAGTTGCACCCATGTAACTAGTAAATAAATACATAATTAACCAACTCACGAACTAACTACATAATCCGTGATTTACCTACCTGAAATGAGCCAGCACATAAAACATGGGCTGCTTGTAGAATTCCCCACTTGAAGCGTTTACAATCAATGATTGGACTGTCGACAAAGTTTTTCACCCAGTTGGGTCCACCTTCTAAATTTAGTGCCATGTTCCAGTCAGTCCAGCCCGTCACCCAATGGTTCAAGTCCTGTGTGCAAGAAAGCAAAAACAATTAATGAAACTTAAAGCTGACCATGCTGGTAAAAGTAGCGGTTAGGGCAGTGTGCAGAAAATATGAAGTCCAATAATTTACATTTATTCTTTTTATACCAAAATAATTTATTTATTACACTCCTTTTTACTGCCACCCTCAACACACCTCCCCTACCTCACTTACCCCCCCCCCCCTCCCCCCCCCCCCCCCCCCAATCTAAAAAACTGCAATCAGTTTGTGTGAATCAGAAAATGCTACAATATAAATAAAGGGAGATAACTCTTCGCCTTTTCCTTCATGTCCAAAATTTCTTCTTCATACTTTTCTTGCATTGACAAAATATTTTAACCCCCCTTTTAAAAAAAAAAAACCCTAGATAAAACCTAAACTTTACCTTTTTGTAAAAACCGAGTCAAATGATGTACACAATTATTTGTCAATTAAAAATGAAGCATGTCTAATAATTTTTTTTTTAAGCTGCATTCATAAAAAATTAATGTTTTAAATTTTCTGTACCGGAGGTCCAGAGAGAATGATTTTATTCTGATTGTAACTTTATTTTGATACAATACAAAGCACAAAAAAAAAAAAACTACCCCAATAATGTCGTGAGCGTACATCTCTCCTCGTCCCCAATCACCGAGTGATACTTTCTGTTCCCATGGGCGATCCCCAACGCAGGCTTCTGTGCCGAAGATGAATTTGTCAGGTTGCATGTCATGGGTGAAATCCAAAACGTTGATGGGAACAAAGTCATCCAAATACCAATGTATGGCCACACCGGAGATATACTTCAGAGCGTCTGGATCTGAATAAACCTGGAAAGCACACAGTATCTTAAGTCTAGCCAGAAACCGAAGAACAAACACTGACAAACATGCTTCAACATGGAACAACTGAAAGGGATCTTCAATACATATAGACTAATATAGAATGAAAAAATTTAACCCTAGGATTGTGTTACACTCGGTTCGATGATGGTGTTTTTCTTTATCAGTATCTGATTCAGCCCCAATGCTGAATTCCTGATAAGGTGTAACTCAGATTCGTTTATCCACGCAGCCTGCTCAAACAGCATACAAGTCACAAAGTCGACGTATGAAGTTTTCCACTTTTATTCAGCACACATCAACAACTGCATACAATTCTCAACTCAACTTAACAACTTTCAACAACTATAACTTCACTATCCTATTTTTGAAACAGCGCGGCACTTAAATAGTCTCTTGATACTCCCGAATAACCTGGATCAATCTCGTTTGACGCAATTTAACCAATCGCTTCTAACTTCGTCATTACTGTTTTACGTCATACATAATTATTTCCCGTCCCAGAATATTCGCCATTATCTACGTCCATCAAGAAACTTCGATCGATAGTAAACAAGGGGATCCAGAGAATTCTACAACAATATCGACTAACGAAAATTATCAACGTTATACAAAGCCTCTCCTAACAACAACGCAAACTCAAATCAAAGGTAAATAAACTCTATTATTGAATACTTTGCAAATCGAAACGATTAGATCTATCGTGCGCGTTTCCGACGTACTACCATTCGCGTTTCAATGTAACAGATTGTTAATTTAAAACACTCAAGGTCAGTATAAAATTGTTTGTTTGTTTGTTTGTTTAAACACTCCAACAAATAATTTCACGCACAATTTTAACCCAGATTTAAACTGTTTAACTTTGTTTGGGTTGTAAACACATCCCCATGTAAACTAATAAAGAACAAACAATAATGATCAACCCACAACTTTTGCCCAGTGAGGGAGAAAGAGGCGCTGGTCATCAAGAATCATCAGCTGAATGTTTTGCAAGCCATTACTGTGAAGCGCAGGTCCAAGGTCTACTTTGATAAAATCACGCTGCATCTCTGGTGTCCAGCCCATAGCCTGGAAGGAGAATTTGTACACCTCACCATCTGTCGGTTCATTCTGTAAAGTCAGGCCCCAAATAGGAACACCCTGCTTCTGGTACGCTTGCACAAATCTGTAACAGTTGAATAATGCACATCAGCTTTTTTTTTTTTTGTTAAGCTATATTACTGGATTTAGAACATTCACTGTTCACTGCCTGACAGTCAAAATACAAAGATCAGTGTATAGTTTTATTTGTGTGCAATTTGTTTAGCACCTATGTCTACTGTTTCAGTGCATATCGCTGATTTTCGGGACTAGTCATGCACTGTTGTACCAGTGTGTCCATGATCTTTTAACCTAGCTTATACCTGACCTAGAATAGCATAAATGTAGATCAAGTTTGGGAATAAACCTGGAACAAACCATCGCTTACGACACATTCTGAACTAGGACAAATGTTATTGTCTTGGATAATTGGTTAAAACTGCTCCATGCATCCGAGCTCAAATTTGAACACTTAAAGCCAAAAGACAAACATACTTTGCACCTTCTGATATAAACCATGAGTGAAAAATCATCCTATATTACTCCATCAGGCATTACTGAAATCATTAAGTTCAAAATCTGCCTGGCAAAATACTTCGCCCAGGCCCACCAGGTTCACTATTCATTGATCTGCAGCAGTTGTGGAAAATGTATTTTACACCTATGTTACTACAGAACAAAATGTTAAAGTCATTTAGTGGGTCATTTATTAGCTCCACTGAGTGATTGACTAGTTTCCTATGACGAAGGTTGCAGGTTTGAACCCTGCATGTAACAAACTTATGCGACTTAGGTACAAGACTTTTCAGGACACTGAGGGTTTTCTCCAGTTTCCTCCCTCCCTTCAAGAATGGTATTGGATGCAGTGAACATAAAATTTTAAATTGATTTATATTCCAACTTCTATAATAGCGATCTCTTCAGATCTCCACGCTTTGAGTTCCATTGAAGAAACAAAGTGTGTGATAGCATCCTGTATTATGTTTGTTATTATTATTTAGCACAAAACTTACTTGACAAAATAGTCGGCCCATGCCTTGAAATACGGCCCACCAGGTTGACCTATCAGTGATCCATTTCCGGTCATGTTGTGTTCCGTTTTCATCCAATACGGAGCACTCCAGGGACTACCAAACAAACGAAGCTTCCCTTCTGTCAGGTTCAAAGCTTGCCTGATGTATGGAATCTATGTGAGACAAAAAATTTTAAAAATAGAAATAAAAAAACAGGTTAAATGAGCTAAAAGTTGTTAAAAGTGATATTTTTTTTTTTTTTACAAATACAGTAAACAAACAAAAAAAGTAAGAAAGTTAAAGTAAGCAAATGGGAAAAACTCATACTATTTTAAAAATTCATGCAGATTTAATAGATTAACTCTACAAATAACTACCTTGTAAGTATATTAACTGTATTATTTATGTTAAAAAAATATAATAAAATATTTTCCCATACTGTAGAACATCAGCTGTGCTGGACAAATCAACTCTACCATTCTACAACTGCAACAGATTTTCTCAACATTACGACCTATAATGTATTAATGTCCTTGTAAACAATAGTTCAATGAGAAGGGGTGAGGGGATGGGGAGAATAAAAATAAACCATACTTTGAGTTTCAAATCCTCAGAAGCAAGAGCAAAATGTGTCAGCTGAAGATCACCTTCAACATCATCATAGGAGTACACCCGGGTTGAGAAATCACAGCTGGCCATGGGTATGCGCCCAATGTTGTACTCAATGCCTGCAATTCAATTAAATTATTTTCGCTGAAAAAAATTATATTAAATTAAAAACAAACACCACCAAGTATGTCAACAGGCCTGCAGAATATTATTAATAGCCAAAGGTTTTCAAATGCTATCTATCTCCATTCGTATTTAATAAAAATGTCATATTTGGATCAGCTGTGAACAGTGACACACAAGCACGAAGAAGAATCACTTCAATGTACTACAACACCTGGGAAATACAACAATAACGATTGCTGTTGTTTCTGCTGCTGCTGCTGCTGCTGATGATGATGATGATGATGACTATGGTCATCATGATGCTGTCCACTTGAAAAGTACAGGATCACTCATGATAACAACATGCTCTTGGAACATGGGGAAAAGTGGGAAGGGAATTGCACAGTTGTCTGGACATAATGATAACATTATGAGGTATAGCTTCAGTTTAGATCTGGTAAATATTTTTCATTGAAGATTCAGTGACCAAGTTAGTCCTTCTTGTTAACCTCACCATATTCCTACAAAAATAAGCTTTCAGTCGACGTATCAATCAATATGTCCACATCAATTTAATAACAATCCACTCAAAGAATAAAACAAACAGTAAATGGACATACAAACCATTCTGCATACCATTTTTGGAGAAATAGGCCTCAATAAGTTTGTCTTGAGCTGCCTGAGGCAAACTGGCAATGTTGACCCCTGCTGCATCAGTGAATGCGCCACCAAACCCAATGATGGTCTGTCTTGTTTTGGTCTTGTTTACTTCTAACACAACTAAAAACAAAACAAACAAAAAACAACAAAAAATGTGTGATATTAGGAGGTTTAGGAGCATACACAGAATATGAAGTGATCGTTTTAGAAGTTGTTTTTAAAAAAACAAATGCTGCAGGGACCTTCTATATTTATTGCCCTGGCTGCCAACGTTTGAATTGGGAATGGGATACAATATAATTTCGCCACTGTCTCTACTAAAAAAATCAATTTAGCGGAACAAAAGTCAAAACAACTCCAGAACAGCATGGCTTCTCTAGAAAAAAGGAGGTTATGTGTACCAATAATTATATGTATAAAATAAAGAAAAATATCAAATCGACAGCTTGCCATTTTAGTCTGTTGTGCCCCGGACCTTTTGTTTCACTGCCTATCCACCAAAACTGGATAACTTCGATCACACTTACTCCTAAAATCACACTCACAACTCTACAAGAGTATCTGAGCCTTTTGAGCCATAAATGAGAACTTAGGTGATTAGGTACGAGAATAATAAGGCCACTGAGGGTTTTCTCCAACGAGATACTTCGGTTTCCTCCCTCTCTTCAATAATGGTATTGGAATTTGGATGCATCTATAAATTTCAAAATTAAAAATTTGATTTCCTTTCCATCTTCTAATAGCGATCTCCCTGCCTTTATACCACATGTTTCAGTGACAGAGGTGCGTTTGTTATGTGTGTGCGAGTGGGCGCCCCATGTGAGTGTGTATGTTAATACAGATTGCTGCGCTGTGAGCCTGATTGGTAATTTGGAGAAAAGCGCGTCCATTGCATTCAGTATCAAATATATATGTACAGTATATATATATTCCGACCATTTTTCCCTCAGCAGGCTCAGATATTGTCATCTCTATGTGAATCACACTCTCCCTTGAATGTGTTAAATATGTATAAATATAATAATATATATAAATACAAACACACATGTGCACGCACTCATAAATGCATTATATTTTGTATAGATCAATGCATTTTAATTGAAATTCATTATGAAATTTAAAAAATGTATTTTTTTTTTTTTATGCATACAACAATATTACGTACTAGAAGCTGAAGTTGAAGCTGCAGTCTTATCAATGCCCAATTTCAGGCGAGAACTAGTTTTATCTGATGTGTAGTCAGCATATTTCCCTTTAGACAATGGGGGGATTGGCTCCACAGTATCGCATGAAGCAGCATTGCAAACACACACAAAGGAATCACCAGCTCCTCGTGCGTTACATCTGTTCTGGCTGGCTACGTCTGACAGATATGAAATATTACAATTAAAATAACTATAACTACTACAATTTTCGTACAAAAAAAAAATAATAATAATAAAAAAAATAAATAAATAAATAAAATTTGCATTTATAGCTTGCTACAACAATATATGCATCATTAGGTAGAATTCTCATCTGTCTAATTGGGTCTGAGAGGGCATTCACAGACATAGTTATGATCAAAACATTGATAATTGATTCTATATCAGTTTCTGAAAATATTTTATTTTGATTATATTTGAGAGAGAGAGAGAGAGAGAGAGAGGAGGGGGAGGGGGGATAGTGGGAACAAAATATCAAAATCAAGATGTTCTCAACTCTAAAAGACAAATATATACTTCCTGAACTATTAAGTTCATAATACTAATCATTACATTTAAAAGTGAAGTTGTTATACTGTACCATGGAAGGAAAATAACAACAGCAGGGCTGTAAACGTGTACAATGGCATCATTATTTTTACAGGCAGGTTAAATGCACCGGCCCTGGTAGATCACAAGATTTAAACAAATTAATGTCTTATACGTTCAAAACAATGGGTCGAAGTACTTGCTTGAACTGCTAGGCCTACTACACAGATAAGGAAAAATCATGTGACAAGAGAGTAATCTCCCTAATTATTCCCCCTGTTTTTCTTTCACTTTGGGGAGGTGTGGTCAGTCAAGTAGCGAGAAAACATAATTATTTCAAATGTTGTTGTTGGGAGAGTCAGGGCTCAAAACATTTGTGCCTCTTTCCTTTCTATGTTTATTTTGTTTTTAGTTAGCTTTTTTGTTTGTTTGTTGTTTTCAAAAGGAATGCAATATTATAATTCGCTGTTTTGGGATTGGGTTGCAATTTTTGTTTTGTGTTGTTTGTGTTAAGAATCAAAACGTTTCAGCGTCTTTCCTGTCCTGCCTTTTGTTCATTTCTTTTGTTTTGTTGTTTTTATTTAGTAAAACACCCACCTGTCAACCTACACAGCACACATCAAGTGCAATACCTTGATAGGAACACCACCCTCACACTTTTTTACCCTCCTGGATGTTAATAATAATAATAATAATAATAATAATAATAATAATAATAATAATAATGGCATTTATATCGGGCTTTTTCCTAATGACATTAGTTCAAAAAGCAGTTCTCACGCATTTATACTTAATGTTAACATTGTAATATGTACGAAAGGAAGTGAAACAAAAACAAGACACTAATAAATTATGCCAAAGATAGTATAAACATGAAAAATAATATTTACAATTGAAATATAAAAGACGAAGGAGGGATTGATTGATTGATTGATTGTTGCTTTAGGTCCAGCGGACTCCCCCGAGCCAAATCAGGACCGGACAACCCCTGATCCGCATAAAAGATCTGCTGAAACAACCCTAGTGGGAAAATTGAATGCCCTCCACCGGCCAGTCACTTTACAATAAAGACATCCCACGCGGGGGACGGCTGAGGGTTTACCTCAACTACGCGAACCCCCGGTTACAAAAACAAAATAGAATACAACCATCGTTATAAATTATCAACAAAACACATACATATAAAATGCCTATAGTGCTAAATACTAACATCATAGGAAGCCCTAGTGACCACCCAGCAGAAAGCGTCCAACACTCCCAAGCTGATCCAACAGACCTCATACACAAACAAGGAGTCTTGTCCAGGAAGAGTTTTCAAGAAAAAAGGTAGGTCATTGATCTAGCGAAGAAGAAGATATAGCAGAGTGATAGGACAGAGCAGGAATGAGAAAGAGTAAATGAGGAAGATAGCGACAGTGGGAATTTAAAGCACTAAATTTCCATAAAGTGGGGATACTATTTATACTGAAACCCCCGGCACTCCAACGGGGGTACTGTTGCCGCAGTGAATCTGTCATGCCTACAAAGGCAAGACAGGTTTTCAACTGGGGCTCTCACTGTTCCCTTTATGGGTTAGAACAATCTACAGTGACAAGATTGCTCATGACCCCAAGGGGTACGACGGAGGGAGGAGAGGAGGAGAGCAACTAAGAGAGAGAAAGGAAGAGAGTTCCAAGTCGAAGGACCAAGCACTGAGAAGGATTGACAGCCTGCAAAGGAGAGTTTGTGGTGGGGTATTTGTAGTATGAAGGTGCCCGAGGAAGAACAAAGATTTCTAGATGGCTTGTAGAAGTGAATGTTTTGGGTGAGGTAGGAAGGGGTATAATTGATTGATTGATTTATTGTTGCTTTAGGTCCAGCGGACTCTTCCGAGCCAAATCAGGACCGGACAACCCCCGATCCGCATAAAAGATCTGCTGAAACAACCCCAGTGGGAAAATTGAATGCCCTCCACCGGCCAGTCACTTTACAATAAAGACATCCCACGCGGGGGACGGCTGAGGGTTGACCTCAACTACGCGAACACCCCGGTTACAAAAACAAAATAGAATACAAACATCATTATAAATCATCAACCAAACACATACATATAAAATGCCTATAGTGCTAAATAGTACAATCATAGGAAGCCCTAGTGACCACCCGGCAGAAAGCGTGCAACACTCCCAAGCTGATCCAACAGACCCCATACACAAACGAGGAGTCTTGTCCAGGAAGAGTTTTCAAGAAAAAAGGTAGGTCATTGATCTAGCGAAGAAGAAGATAGTATAGCAGAGTGAAGGACAGAGCAGGAATAGGAAAGAGTAAATGAGGAAGACAGCGACAGTGGGAATTTAAAGCACTAAATTTCCATAAAGTGGGGATACTATTTATACTGAAAACCCCCGGCACTCCAACGGGGGTACTGTTGCCGCAGTGAAGCGTCTTGCCTATAAAGGAAAGACAGGTTTTCAACTGTGGCTTTCACTGTTCCCTTTATAGGTTTGAACAATCTACAGTGGCAAGATTGCTCATGACCCCAAGGGGTTAGGGGTATAATTCATGAACGCACTTGTAACAGAAAGTATAGATTTTGTAAGTAATTCTCTAAGATACAGGATGCCAGTGGAAAGAATGTTGTCTTTGACAGATGGGTATATGTCTGTACATCGACCGGTACAACTTCTGGCTTTATCTCAACAGAACAGCACTAAACTAAATAACTATGAAAAAGCGTAGACCAAATCAATAACACTTATTTTTAAATCTCAACATTTTATTATTATTACCAAGTTAAAGAGTACACACAAACATGTAAATCATGATTATTTCAAATATTTATCACAAATAATCATCTCATTACATTACATTATTATTGCTTTAGGTCCAGCGGACTCTTCCGAGCCAAATCAGGACCGGACAACCCCTGATCCGCATAAAAGATCTGCCGAAACAGCCCTAGTGGTAAAACCGAAAGCTCTCCACCAGCCAGTCACTCTACAATAAAGACATCCCACGCAGGGGACGGCTGAGGCTTCACCCCAACTTATCGAACCCCCGTTTACAAAAACAAACTAGAATACAAACATCATTATAAATTATCAACAAAACGCATACATATAAAATGCCTACATTGCTAAATAATAACATCATAGGAAGCCCTAGTGACCACCCGGCAGAAAGCGTCCAATATTCCCAAGCTGATCCAACAGACCTCATACACAAATAAGGAGTCTTGTCCCGGAAGAGTTTTCAAGAAAAAAGGTAGGAGACTGGTCTAGCGAAGAAGATGATAGAATAGCAGATTAATAGAACAGAGCAGGAATGAAAAAGAGCAAATGAGAAAGACAGCGACAGTGGGAATTTAAAGCACTAAATTTCCAGAAAGTGGGGATACTATTTATACTGAAACCCCCGGCACCCCAACGGGGGTATATGAAACATCTATCACAGCTTGGGAATGTATAATAATGTGGCATGGGAGAAGAAGCATGAAATGGTTAACAGTATGCTGGAACAATTTTACAACTATTTTAGTTCTTCTTCTTAACAAAACATTTAAACAAATTATGTGGTTGTTTTACAAGACTGCATGAAATACAATATACACATGCACAACAATTCACATGTAGTAATTGAATCCTCGATTCTTTTAAAAAAAAAAAACATTTTTCAAGTTTTCTACAATGTAATTTTTTGATTGAACAGTATATTATGTTAAACTTATTCTCATAGTTCATAATGATCACCTTTGCATACAACTAATTGGTTAAAAGACCATAATACGGACCACACATACACACACAATCCCAAACAATAATTGCATTTTTGATTCTCTTTGCAACTTCTCTGCAATGGAATTTTTTTTTATTAACAAAACAGAATAACTGTTAAATTTATTTCCACAGAGCATTAAGAAATCATAAAACCAAATTTATTTCCACAGAGCATTAAGAAATCATAAAACCGTGACGTTTATTTAGTAAAAGATCACACATTTATTATTCTACAAAGAAGCTAATAAAGCAAACACACACGTTGTTACAAATCAAAGAAATGAATTACATTTATTTCCAAATATATGTTTGCAATGAATATCCAGGCAAGTCAACATTGATGTACCGTGACCCATCCAAAATTGAGATCTGTGCGGGAGAGTTTACCCTGCAACATAGCATATACAATTTTTACAGAAAACTACATAACATGAACAATATAAAATAAAATACAATAAAATAAAATAAATAATAAAAAAGTAATTAAATAAAAGAAATAAGGTACATACGCACAAAACAAATGCATGTCGCATGTCAAGGAATAATGATAGTACCCTGTCCTATAATGGTCACATTTATCACCATTACAATAGTTTAGAACCACACAAAAAAACAAGAAGACTGAGTTCTGAATGTGTTGCCATTTGGAGGCTTCTCCACCTCTCTACACTTGGCATATATTATATAAATAATGAACTGAGAGAAAACTACTCACATGTTGAGAAACACAGCAGCAATTCTGGAGTCTGGACGCAAAAAGGCTGCGGCTTTCACATAAACCCTTCCTCCTCCTAGTTCAACGTACACTGATCCAGGGGGCACAAATTTGCTGAAAAGCCAGGACTCAATTAAATACACAGAATGCAACAGAAAACAGACACAGAACTGATATTGCAGAGACTGAATAATATAATAATTTCTGTAATGAAAGTTTGCATTGAAGTTTTCTTTGAGTACAAGTACAAAATAAGACATGCACTTCTTAGGGAAGGGCAAAGCTCTGGCTTGTAATAGGATCACCCATTACATTACATTACATTACATGATTATTGCTTTAGGTCCAGCGGACTCTTCCGAGCCAAATCAGGACCAGTATAGCTGGAATCAGGACCACAAAATCAAGACCACAACTTCGCTGAAAGAGGACTCGCCCCTGATCCGCATAAAAGATCTGCCGAAACAAGCCTCGTGGTAACACTGAAGGCACTCCACCAGCCGGTCACTTTACAATAAAGACATCACACTCAGGGGACACTGAGGCTATACTCTAATTTATCGAACCCCCGTTTACAAAAACAAACTAGAATATAAACATCATTATAAAATATCAACAAAACACATACAGTAAGTCCTCAGGTTACACCGGTCTCGACTTACATTGTTTCGTGGTTACAACGCTCCTCCCCATAAAAATATAATAAATAATATTACGCGTTGTTCCGTCTTACGCGGTTTAGGGTCGTAAGCCACATAAACAAACGGGAGCTAGTTTAATTCATGTGGTAAGGAATTGTTTTCTCTTCATTTTAATACTTTTTTTTAATGTCTTAATACTTTTTTTAATGTCATTAACAGTTACAGTACAGTATATAGCACTGTACGTACAGTACAGGTATTTTTCTTTATGTTCCGACTTATGTTTTCGACTTACGATGAAATCGGGTTACGAAGCCTCCAACGAACGGATCAACGTCGTAACCCAAGGACCCCCTGTACATATATAATGCCTACATTGCCAAATAATAACATCATAGGAAGCTTCAGTGACCACCTGGCAGAAAGCGTCCAATATTTCCAAGCTGATCCAACAGACCTCACACACAAATAAGGAGTTTTGTCCCAGAAGAGTTTTCAAGAAAAAAGGGTAGGTGACTGGTCTAGCGAAGAAGATAGTATAGTAGATTGATAGAACAGAGTAGGAATGAGAAAGAACAAAGAAGAAAGACAGCAACAGTGGAAATTTAAAGCACTAGATTTCCAGAAAGTGGGGATACTATTTATACTGAAACCCCCGGCACCCCCACGGGGGGAAATAGGATCACCCAACTTCTTTGGGTCGAACGTTATTTGGAGACTGAGCTGTTCATTCAATAATTATATATTTTAGTGCGAAGTATAACAGTGCATTATAATTTACCTAAAATGGCCCATGGCATAGAACATAGGCTGCTTGTAAAACTCTTGAGCAGTTGCATTGACAAAGATGGGACTGTTGTCTAGGTTGTTCACCCAGTTGGGCCCTCCAATCATACTCAGTGCCATGTTCCAGTCTGTCCAACCAGTAACCCAATGGTTCAAATCCTGAAACACAGTTCGAATACTTTAACTTTATATTTTTGCTTGTTTGCTTGAGAGTTTTATGATAATTAAAGTTTTCTTTAAACTTCTGTATACATGACAATTTGAATGACTCAACAATACATGTCTGCATCAGCAAAAACTTCCTATTTATAGATTCAGCCTGTAAAATACTTATTATGTACAATAACTTCATGAAGTATACAGTCAAATGAATAAATCGATTTTACAGAATTTGCAAAGAAAGGTTTTGGGTATCTCATCTGAACTCCGAACTGACATTTGCTTGCTGAAGAAAGAAGGAAAAGGGTGTTCCCAAAGCCTCTTAGTTGTTGGGGAGAGTGGCGTTTGGGACCGCCAGCTTAATGAGAGTGAAGTGCCTATCTCATCTCCCTTACTGCTTACATTCTCCAGTTCTAAAAAGATCCAGGCACCCATTCAAAACTGGGTGGACTGGGATGTGTCATGTGCTTGTTTCATACTTTGTGTCATTTGGTGGTTGCCTTCCAAATATGGTGACCCATCCAAATACTAACTGCACTCGTCATTACTTGTAGCGTGTGCCCAAACTACTATGTTATATTGTGCCACGCCACCCAAGACAAAAAAAATGATATAAACTTGATAAACGTAGCTACTCACATCCAATATGTCACTAGCGTACTTCTGTGCATGCTCCCACACTCCGAAGTCCACCACCTTCACACATGCTTCTGTCGCCAAAATAAAGAAGTCTGGGTACTCTTCATGGGTGTAGTCCAGTGCAACCAGAGGAGAATACTGATCAATGTACCAGTGAACGCCAATGCCTGAAACATATTTGGCTGCCTCTGGGTCTGAGAGTACCTACACATGATGGAAACAAAACAACAAATTATTATTCTGCATCAATGAAGTTAAAACAAAAATACTGAAATCAATGAAACAGAATAGCAACAATGTTAACAATCCACACACACACAAAACATCACACAATTTGTTTTATAATATTTCTCAGTGAAAACTAACAAAAATGTGTGCACAACTTGTCTTGGAGTCTTGTCAATCATTCAGTGCTTCCCCAAAACAATGAACATAATATAAGACCCTTTACTTAACATTTTGTTCAAGGTACAACAAATTTTCATTACCAGTTATGGTCAAATTTGCTCCAGTTATCTCACCTGGTGGCATTTGCTACATCAGTGTCCAACTTGTCTCCCATCCATTTTGCTAGTATTTGTTGATTTCACACCTAAACCTTTTTTTTAAAGACTATGTTTGCATGGTTTTAGATAGGAGCTGTTATTGAAGAATCAGAATATTGTTGTTGTTGTTGTTGTTGCTACTACTGCTACTGCTACTGCTACTGCTACTACTACTACTACTACTACTACTACTACTACTACTACTACTACTAAATGTTACCTTTTCTGCCCAGTATGGAAGCAGCAGCCGATTATCATCAAGAATCATCAGTTTTACATCACCAAAACTGTTGTTATGCAGTGCTGGTCCTAAATCCATTTTGATGAAGTCTCTCTGCTGTTCTGGTGTAAAGCCCATGGCTTGGAAAAAGTGTTTGTAAATGTAACCATCCGTAGGTTCATTTTGGGCTGTCAGTCCCCAGAAAGTAATATTGTGTTTTCCATATTCCTGCAGAAACCTGCAAGCAGAACATGAGCAGAAAATATTAAGTCAGCACAAATTAAAACTCAAGTTTGTTAAATTATTCAACTATGCAGTAACAATGAGGTAATCAAAACAAACTTTTTAAAAACAAAATTCAGTTCTTTACATTACTACAAATATTAATTAATATAATTCCTTCTTTCAGTTTTTGACAACAGTTTGAACCATATAGTGTTGGATCATATGAAATGATGAGAACTGGAACAAGTATATTATAAGAAAAGCATAACTAAAAACACGAACTGGGAACCATGGAGTAATTATAAGAAATGGACTAAACAGAGCATTCTGTAATAACATAGGTTTAACCTTCACCGGGCTATGTGGGTCATTTAGGACCCAGAACAGTGTTTAACTGTAAATATTTCCTGAACTATTGGGAATTTTTTCGTCAAACTTTAGGTATTCCTCAAACTCCCTAAAAGAGCATATTTTCTCAAAATTTAGTACTTATTGGTGAAAAAAATAAGCAAATATATGTCGTTTAAGACCCATACATTTTAAAGAGAAAGAAAAGAGAATATTTGTCAGGACAATGTGAATCATTTAGGACTCGTACAATTCAAAGAGAGATTCTTCTGATGAGATTCTTGCGATTTGATGACAACAGGAAAACATGGCAGGAGTTCAACTTCCAACTTGAGCAAGTACCACATTCCCGGCCCTTTGTTGACTGTTCTTCTTCTTCTTAGGTTGAGCAGCCACAATCAGTACTTTGATTCATTTGCTGCTATTGGTTGTTACTAGGGGGTTGCCGTGTTTTCCTTGGTGCCATGAAAAAAAAAAGAATAAGTATATTGTGTGCTAAATAATCTAGGTCTACTTGCTATCGGCGCAACTATATGTGGAGCTGGTGGACTTAGCAAATGCATTCCAGCCACAGTAAGCGGAGGCCTGAGTACCAGACCCAGCACAGTCTAATGCTGTATCAGACCTACAAATCGCTGCACCAGCACATAATAATATATTTTTTTTTGTAATGGTAATAAGCTAGCACCAGTAACAGTTGGGGTTGGATAAGGAAGGGTGTGGAGGTGGTAGGGAGAGATGAGTAGTTGTGTTTGTTAAGGACTGACTGACAGCAGGGTGTTGTCAGATGGCCTAGGGGTGATGACTTCCTCGATGGAGAGGGCGTTCCAGTCCCTGAAGGTGAGAAGGAAGAAGGAGAGCTTCCTGTACTCTGTCCTGCATTGGATCAGCCGGTACTGCGTGTCATGACCTCTGTGACTGCACAGGCGTGGGCTGCAGTTTTCTGTGTCGCACCTGGGCTTGGCCAATTCTGATCTTCTTCAGCATGCTGAATCTGGCTTTCATTCATCGGCTCTCGAGTTTGGGAAATCTCAAACATCCATTCATGGTGCTCACACTAGAGGCGTTTAGGTTACGGTTTAGAATGGAGCGTGCCACCCATCGCTATATTGCCTTGATCTTCTCAATTCTCCTCTAGCTCTTCATGTGAGGACCCCATACTGAGCTGACGTATTCCAGGATAGGCCAAAACGAAGACTATTTACACCTGTTTCCCACAGTTCGGTGGAAGCTATCTTCAGGTTCTGCTGCAGAAACCCCAAGTTTTGCTGGTCTTGGCTGTGATGGCATCAACATTCCAAGGTAAGGCTGCTGCACTCCCTTGTCATCTCCATCTTCCTATATGCTTGTGAAACATGGACCCTCACAGCAGATCTATAACGAAGGATACAAAGCATGGAGATGAGGTGCTACTGTAGACTTCTGGGCATTTCCTATAACCAGCACATCACCAACGACAAAGTCCAACAGACCATCACACAACGCGATGACATGCTCACAGTGGTGAAAAAACAGAAACTTTAATGGTATATATGGCCATGTTACCAGAGCATCTGGCCTGGCAAAGACCATCCTGCAAGGCATGGTGTAAGTAGGCATTGGCATTTGTGTGTAGTCAAAGGCTAGCCTGGTGAAGGTTAACTCTGTCTTGATTAATTAATCCAATACCTTAAAATATCTATTATACTGTTTGATTATTTAGTGCAAATTTGATTTATTTTGTTAAACATTATATTGGACTTTGTACCAGAAACAACCTTCCTTAACAACAATCCAAGCATTCCTTGGCAATATTTTACTACCTAATAAAGTAATTAGCCCAAGCTTTGTAGTACGGTCCTCCAGGTTGTCCGATTAGTGTTCCATTGCCAGACATGTTGTGGTTAGTCTTCATCCAGGCAGGAGCGCTCCAGGGACTGCCAAACATCTTTAGACCTCTCTGGCTCATAGCTCTAGCTTGTTGGATGAAGGGAATCTGCAAAAAGAAAATAATACATAGAACCAGCATATTAACCCACACCCTGGTGTATTTATGTAACAATCATAAAACCAAAGAAAATTCCTTGTTCAGTTTATTTGTAATAAAAGGCATACTGGTTGACACGGTATTGACTTTTGTGTACTGTTGCGCAGTACTTAGTTTGTGCTTGTGCGCAAGGTTAAGACTCGTGACGCGGAGAAGGAATGGCCGCCACTAATAAACAGCACTACAACTGAAGTGGGCTTCCTGGCGTTGTTGCTAATGTTTCGTTGTGTCCGTGTCCATTCTGGTGTCTCTTCACTTTACAGAAACATAGACTGCAACTTATAAAAGAAAACGTTACATGGTGTCAGAAGTGGGCCACTTGAAAATGTATGTTCAGGGTCCTCTTCACTCGACTATAGTAGCAAACCAGAGTTGCTAATTTTGGTTACAGTCCAAAAGAAATTATAACTGCAATAAATAGGACCAATTGAATTATATAGCTCATCATATGATGAGACAACAAGCTGCAAATTAGGATACTTCAGTCACTGCAAACTAATTGTTGCTATTCTCTTGTACATCTGATCATAATAATAATAATAATAATAATAATAATAATAATAATAATAATAATAATAATAATAATAATAATTATTATTATTATTATTATAAAGCACTTTTTCCTGTTAAAAAAATAAATTACCCTGACCTTTGGATAAGGTCATCCTTCATGTGACCTCCCATGCTCATGTATGATCAAAAACTTAACCCAATGTTGTTGCATATTATGGGTTAAATAAACAGCCGTTCTACTGTACGATGACCTATTTTGTTATGTTTTTGCAAGGCCTAAAATGACCTTGACCTTCAAGATCAACGCAAAAATAAAACAAATATGAAAGATCAATCTATCATCTCTAAACACACAAGTTTGAACTTTATATCTCTCATAATTTATGGTCAAAGTCACTTCAAAGTACCTATACTGACTTTGGACAGTTCCAGTGACCTTGACCTTGGAGTGAGGTTGCCCAAATGTACAAAGGATGTGTGTCTCATTGATATGTATCATGCATCAAAGAATCATAATTTTAATATCAATAACTTAGAAAATAAGTGAAATTTTGTTAAAAATTGTCTTTTTTTTTAACTAACATTGGATGACCTTTTGACCTTGACCTTAAAGTAAAGTCAGAAATTCACTCATCATTTATGAGGTCTCATGGATATCAAATATCTTACCAAGTTCAGTTGTGATCGTTGATATAGATTCAGAGATATTAAACAACTTGCAAGTTTTGCACATCCAGACATCGGACAGACAGTCAGATGGATGGATAAATATTAATCAGAATATGACACATTTCAAGAAATTAAACTGTGCAAAAGTAAAGTCACAGCTGAATAAAGGTAAACCTTGTATTTCAAATCCTCTGGGGCTAAAGCAAAATGTTGTAGGTTGACATCTCCATCAATGTCATCATAAGAGTACTGATGTGTGGAGAAGTCACAGCTTGCCATAGGTACTCTCCCAAGAGTGTACTCAATACCTGAAAAGTGGGAAGAAAGGGGGAGAGGGGAAGCATATCAGAACAAGAGGTAATTCATTCAAATATGTTTCCAAGCATTAAATTAATTACACTTCATGAACCAAATATCATATTGCCATAATATATGATTTGTAAACAGATTTCAATGTGGATATTAAATTAATGGGATGTACGTTTAATATTTGTTAATGTCATCATCCTCTTACCCCACTGCTAGTAATTATTTGTTCGGAATAAGAACAGAGATTCTTCTCAATGATAACGAAATGTTTCGGTAAATATTTTTATAAACTTCTAACCCTCGGGAGCAAAGTATGAGCGAAGAAGTTTCTCTTGGGCAGCTTGAGGTAGGCTTGCAATGTTGATGCCTGCAGAATCAGTGAAAGCGCCTCCAAAACCCAAGATTGTTTGCCGTGTTTTATTTCTCAGCAAAGTGTACAAGACTGAAAAAAAAAAAGACAAAAAAATTAAATAAAAACAAAAAAATAAAATAAGAATTGAATATTTTCTTGGGCCTGATTGATCAATCTTTTAATCGGTAAATTTGTAAAGCACCATTATAAAACTATCTATCCTATCCCTTAACTCGGAGGTCGTGGGGGCACCACAGATGATTGTTTAACCAGCGTACTAAAACTAATAAGTAAATTTTAGTTAAAAGGAACAGGATTTCAAGAATGTTTATTTAACTGCATTGTTGTCACATTAAAATTATATATATGTATGTCTCTACATGTGTGTGTCTATATATCCATATATATATACATGCACTCACACATATATTACAGTATTAATTGTGATGTGTCCAACTGCATACATTTATGAACACAAACACCCACATTTAATGAACAGAGAAACATTCAACAGTTTTACACTATTTTATATATATAATAACTTGTGTTGCATCACCTCCTTTGGGAGAGGTAGAGATAGTGGTCATGTTGAAAGCCAGGCGGTCACCTGCTTGCGAAGATGTATACAACGCCACATCCACCATGGACAATTCTGGTAAGGGTGGTACTGTGTCACAGTATGTGGAGTTGCAAACACACACTGAGTTGCCATTACCAAGCTGGCGCAAGCTACAGGGATAACTGGATGCAGCTGAAAAGAACAACGTACTTTTTTTTTAAGTCACAGAGTCTAAACTCAATATGAACTGATAAAAGAATATTGGGAATGTGAGCACTGATAAGTGAATAAGCCAGTTAAGTCTCAAAGTCAAATGCATCCTTTGCAAGGTCCTTGAGTCTTTTGTGCAGGATGCTATGGTGGACCATAATTATGAATCTATGCTCATCTTATACTGATTGTCAGCATGGTTTCAGGAATGGTAGATCATGTATGACTCAACTGTTAGAAGTTATGGAAGATTTTATGGGAATGTTGGATGATGTTGAAAGCTTTGATATGCTGTATTTGGGGTTTTAAAAGGCATTTGATTCTTTCCCGCATGCTAGACATAAAATTGAATCATAGTATACGGTATCACTGGAAATGTGTGTCAATGGATTAAGAACTTTTTGACAAACAGAAGCCAGCTGGAGAGAGTCTGCAACAGTTTCTCTTCTGAAGCTCCTGTGTTGAGTGGTATATCTCAAGGTAGAATATGTTGGGTCCTGTTTTAATTACTATTTTCATAAATGACTTACCAGATGATGTGTGGATATTAAATTAATGGGATATACGTTTAATATTTGTTAATGTCATCATCCTCTTACCCCACTGCTAGTAATTATTTTGTTCGGAATAAGAGAGAACTACACATTTGAAGATTTTAGATTAAAGACCAAGCTTCAACCTCCACATCCAGACTCTCCATCCTGCAGCAACATCACCATCAACACCTCTGGTGTCTCAAAGCTCCTGAGAGATCTGGACTCAAGTAAAGCCCCCGGGCCAGATCAAATAAGCCCCCGACTCCTCAAAGAACTAGCTGATGAAATCTCCCCAGCCTTGACTCTCCTATATCAAAGCTCGTTGAAAACCGGCGTAGTCCCCCAGGACTGGCGAACAGCCAACGTGACCCCAGTCTTTAAGAAAGGTGAAAGATATCTTCCTGAAAACTACCGCCCAATCTCTCTGACTAGTGTTCCATGCAAAATCATGGAGCACATTATCACCCATAGCATCATGAGCTTCGCAGAGGAACACCACCTACTCAGCGAAGCACAGCACGGATTCAGGCGCCACCGCTCCTGCGAAAGCCAGCTCATAGGCCTTGTGGATGTGGTCTCTGATGACCTGGAGAAGGGGAAGCAGACAGACATCATGGTGATGGATTTCTCCAAAGCCTTCGATAAGGTCTGCCATTCCCTGCTGATTCACAAGTTGAAACACTATGGAATCACAGGAGATATACTGACCTGGATACAAGCCTTTCTTACTGACCGGCAGCAACGCGTGGTCGTCGATGGCGCCACATCCGAACCAATCCCCGTAGAATCCGGTGTGCCACAAGGCTCCGTCCTGGGCCCCAGTCTTTTCCTACTATATATCAACGACCTCCCCGATGGACTGTCCGCAGAGGCTCGCCTTTTCGCAGATGATACCACAAGACAGTCAGCACCGAAGATGACCAACGTGTTCTGCAAGCTGACTTGGACCGGCTTGCTGAGTGGGAGCAAACGTGGCTGATGTCCTTCCACCCGGATAAGTGTTTGACACTCCAAATAACCAGGAAGAGGAAACCGCTTCAAAGCGCATACCACCTCCATGGCCACACACTCAGCGCTGTCAAGGAGGCAAAATACCTTGGTGTAACCATCAAGAGCGACCTTCTGTGGGACAGTCACATCACCAACATCATCAACAAGGCAAACAAAGTTCTCGGCTTCCTCAGAAGGAACCTGTGAGTAGGTTCACAGTCACTCAAACAGCGAGCATACTTCACACTGGTCCGCCCGCTCCTGGAGTATGCGAGTCCAGTGTGGGATCCTACCACAGACAAAGACATCAGGCGGATTGAGGCAGTTCAGCGCAGAGCAGCCCGCTGGGTGGTCAATCGCCATCGGCAAACATCAAGTGTGGACGCTATGCTGGAGGGACTGCAATGGCCAAGCCTGCAGGACCGCCGCCGGCAAGCCCGCCTCATCACCTTTTACAAGTACCATCATGGCCTCATAACCATCACATCTTCAAGAAAACCCACACCCACCCCTCCTGCCAAACAGACCCGTCACGTCCACCCAGAGCACTACCAGCTTCCTTCCTGCAGAACCCAATACAGAAAGCAGACCTTTTTCCCCCGCACAATTGCAGAGTGGAACCAGCTCCCGGCAGATGCTGTCCTCAGCACCTCGCTGGAAGCCTTCAAATCCCAGATCTAACCCGCCCCCCCATTTCCCTCTCTCCCCTGCCCCCTCATGCTCTCCCCCTTTTTCCCCCAAGGCTGTTTCATCTGGGCAGCACAAACCCAAACAGACTTACAAACAAGCGCCATTGCATCAACCCCTCAAATCTGCAGTACCTTCAGAACGATGAAGTTGGCAGATTAATGAAAGAAGAAGATCTGTAAAATTTTTGCTGATGACACATGTTTTAACATTAGATTGTAGTTGCTAGATCTGGAACTAGAGGAAGAAGAACAATTATAAAATATATAATAATTATATATAATATCCAATTTCCGTCATGAACATGTCAAACATCAGTACCTTTCACCTCTGCCCATGGCAACACAGCATACAATAACACACTAACAGAGAATCTTGTTATCAATATAGTCCACATAACTCCAATGTGTCCTGCAACTGCTGAAAACGTGAAAATTGAAATGATAAATCTAGCAAGTTTGAAGACAAGTCTTGTTGTCTAGACTCTAGCAAATTCAATAAATTGAATAAACAAAAGACAAAAGTACTTGAAAGTGATCACCACGCTGGATACGTGGTCTTCTATTAGGCTATAATTTCGCCATACAATTACAAGATCACACTTTGTTGTGATATCTCGCAAGTAATGGACCAAGGTAACTAAACACAATAACACACTGATAAAAACTGTGCGCACAGTGAACTTTCACTTTCTCATGTCTTCTTCCTCTAGTTTTGCGTAGTGAGGGGCGGTAACTTCCACGCTCTTCTAAATTTAGGAAAAGTTGTTGCATCAATTTTTATTCATCAGATTAACATAAGTTGTACTGATAAAGGAAAAGAATGCTCCCACCCATATCACGTGGTCAAAATGGCCGGGCACTTTAAAATGGCAGACGATTCAAAACAGACAGAACTGTTGACGACAAAGCTAATTGAAAGTGTTGCTGCAGGGCGTTTAACGTATGCAGCTTCTGTTTCAATTAGCACAGATTGATTGCACGTCTTATGTCGAAATTTCGTATATTTTGATTATTTAACTAATCTTATCATGTGCCAGTTTTGTACGCTCTCTTTCATTTTCGTCAACTCAAAGATTAATTTAGACTCGTGAACAAGCACTATTACTTCTAACAGTTATACTGTAAGTGTAACTATAACCCAGTATATGTACTATCTGAACAATCACTTATCAGCTTGAGGGTTGTGGTTGGGTAGGAGCTTTTTCGATGTACACTACATAGTATGAGAGATAAGAAAAGAGGATGGGGTGGGGGGGGGGGGGGAGCAGTCCGTAAGGACGGTAAGCACCACACTAATTAAAGCTGAAAACATAGGAGTACAGGAAATATTTTTGCTTGGATACAATCTCCTTTTTGCCATAATGATTTAGCAGATATGGCGAGTAGTGTATGCAAAATTTCGCTGATGATACTTTCTTAACAAATAATTGTAATTGTATTTTGACTATGTACCTTATTTTTTCATAATTTGTATGATTTCATGCATGCTCACATCATTGTAAATTTAATTGTTTAAAATGTTATTTTTTATGTACTTCAGGGAATCTGTAAAATATCTAAATGGAGGTGCAAATCCTAACAAACTGAGCAATGAGGGAGCAACAGCAATGCATATTTCAGCCGGTGTTGGTATGGAGGCTGTTAGATTGATGCTTCAGTATGGCGGAGATCCAAATGTCCGGTAAATATATTTTTTGAATCTACCAAGTTCTTGCTGTAAGTATGCACTATATTTTATTCAGTCACAATCACTCATTATTGCATATGTGTATTTTTTTCAGTATTCAACTGAAAATTTAAAATACATTAAATGCATTGACTGATTAGGATTTTTTTTTTTGTTACGCTTTATTGTCCCTTTTTATCGGGAAGTTCTGGGCCGCCTCCGCTGAGGAAGGCGTAGTCACAGCCTGTGACGCACCCAAACCCAACCTACCTAATATTAATTGTGTTTTTGAAATTTTGGTGGGGCAGCAAACCGGAGTACCCGGAGAAAACCCCAGATACGTTGCCCGAGTTGAAAGTAAATAATATTCTGAGAAACTTAACGCCCAGATGCCACTCCTGTCAGGTGCCATTGGTTGCTGGCCTGTGAACAAGGTAAGTTAGTCCTGCCTTAGCCCACTTGGCCACAACGCTTAATAATGCTTCAAACTAATTATCATTGTGCTTTTTTCTTTTGTAAAAAGAATTTTAAAAATTTATCACACACCACAGTCAAAGAAAGGAAAGATAAATTATTGCCCATACAGCCTGACTGTGACTAGATGAGGCTTTCTCACTATCTCAGATAAAAGCAGTCACCGAGCAGGCCTATTCTCCATGCCAGTTAACGTAACTAGGTACAACTACTAAAGGTTCCCCTTCTTTTTGAAGGCTGGAAAGGAGTGCCATGTTGATGCAATTACAGCTAGCAGATCTGCAATTTGCAGTACGGGTACGCCAGCTCAACAGCTGCTGAGACAAGAGGGAGAAGGCCTTATCTAGTCTCAGTGATGCGATTTACTGATTGTACCTATATACCAGCCCTAAAAGTATTATCAGTCTCGCACATTCTTGCAAATGTGTACATCTATGTGCCTAGTTATGTTATGTTTATCACTTTATGGATGAAACTACAATATTAACTTATGTGTAGAGTGTTTAAATTGCATCCAGTTACATTCTCATTGTTTTGTTCTTTGGATAGATCTGTGGATGGCTCAACCCCACTGCACGTGGCAGCAGCATGGGGAGATAAGGAAACACTGAGGCTTCTTTTGCACAATGGTGCAAACCCAGATCTCATAGATCAGGTGAGCACATCGTTATTGTCTGTGCAGTGCCTTGAAATTCGTCTTTTGTCGAATTGACTTTTTCGCATTGTTGTATTGCTTGATCTTTGACTTTGATGTATGATTTTCCATTGTCTATTTAAGAGTTAATGTGGACAGTGGTGTGCATAAATTATCAGATTATGATTTTAAAAAATACAGTATTGATCTATCTATAATTTACAAGTGCAAGTTTACTTATGTGTTTAATTTTTTTGCATGTTCAATAATCGTCTTAATTTTGTGTTTCGTGCTAGGAGGGTCAGCGTGCAGTAGATATTGCAAAGACTGAAGACCATACTGCCTGCGCAGACTTTCTCAAATACTACACCATGCTTGTGACCATAGGTGATGAGGATGAAGAACCAAAATATACTGGTGAGAATGACTGGTATGATTACAACAGGTTGCTTATAGTTCTAGCATGTCCTGAGAACAGAGAAGAAGAAGAAATCATCCCAATTCTCCGAGAAGAAGTTGAGGCAGCAGTGCAATCGTTGAAGGAGGGGAAGTCAGCAAGAGTGGACAACATACCCGCAGAATTGCTTCAAGCAGGAGGAGAAGCGATGATTGATGGCCTCACCATTATCTGTAACAAGATCTGGCAGAGTGCTGGGTGGCCTACACCAAGGAACCAGTCGCTTGTCATCACTCTTCCCCAAAAATGTAACCTTCAGGAGTGTGAAAATTACCGCGCCATCAGTCTCATCAGCCATTCCAGCAAAAGTCCTCCTGAAAATAATACTCAACCGGTTGAAACCCCAAGCTGAACAAATCATAGATGAAGAACAAGCAGGATTCAGGGCAGGGCGAAGTACCACTGAACAGATTTTCAACCTCAG